>VZRZ01001244.1:1232651-1323078 GCA_013398175.1 Climacteris rufus
TGCCGAGGCAGGTGCGGGAGGGTTCCTGCCCTCCCCAGCCCGGGGCTCGCACCGTGTTTGTGTGCAGCCTCCTTCAGCTGCCGTCATTATTTCCCCTTCATCCGTTCCTTGCAACGCCTAAAATACCCTTCTTTCTGCCCCGGGCGCCTTCTAGCGAGGCAGAGGCTTACACAACGGGGCGGGGGGGCTGCGCCTCGGGAGGGGCCGGGCTGCCCGAGGGACCATTGTGCGTGTGGCGTGGCTGTGTGAGTGTCCGTGTCCGTGTCCGTGTGCCCCTGCCCCTGCGCGTCCCTGCCGTGCCTTCCCCCGGCCGTAAACCCGGCATCTCCCCTTCCCCTCCCGTGCCTTTCTCCCCTGCAGAGCAGGCAGCAGCCAGCACGCCGTTCGAAGATGTCGGGTCAGACGCTGACAGATCGCATCGCAGCTGCTCAGTACAGCGTTACGGGATCGGCCGTAGCCAGAGCCGTCTGCAAAGCCACCACGCATGAAGTGATGGGGCCCAAGAAAAAGCACCTGGACTGTGAGCATCCCTTTTTTGTTTCCCCAGCGAAGGCCCGGGGCGAGGAGCCTGCCCGCAGGGCACTTTAGTGGGCCTTCGAGCCGGCGGGCTGTCACGCTTGCTCTAATCCAGCTTGCAAAGCGTAAGGGTGATGGGAAATCTCCAGGAGAGGATGAGTTATTATTGCATTTCTTCTCTTATTGCATAATACTGCTCTTTCGGCCATTTTTTCCATCATGACCTCTTGCCTTTTATCCAGGAAGACAGTGCAAAGAGAGCCTTATGGAGCAGGGGCTTGGAAAGGGGAGGAAATTGGACACAGGGCAAAAGGGACACATGCTTCTCACTGCCTACTTCCTCCAGGATTAAGCTAGGATGAGATATACCTGAGTGATATTCCCAGAGCTGGCTCCCAGTAGGAGTGGAGCCATCTCCACAGCACTGCATTTTCACTTCTGAAGAGGTTTGGATGATGGTGTGCTTAAATGGCAGAGCACTGGGATAACACCGTGCTGGAGATTGGGACAACGTTTGGAGAGATTAAGGCCTGTGCCTGAGGTCCCAAATACCTGACAGCAACTTTGTGAGCTGTCCAGTAGTTTGCAGCATGTTTAATTAAAGATGGCTGGTGGCTTTATCTCAGATTTATGATGTATTCTGGGCTGACTTTAGCTAGTTAAGGCATGAAACAAGGTTGAGGCAGAACACTTACTCGAAAACAACGAGCTAGTGATGTTTCATCTCGACAATTTCACTGCAACTGTCAGTCCCTGCTTGGAGACACCAAGTAGTAGAGTGGTGGAAGAATTTAATCAGGTGATGTTAATTGGCCTTGTTTACCAGTGGTATCTCTGTCCAGCATTGAACATGGTAGATCAACAGCAGGTGTTAATATCTAAAACTAAGTGGGTTTCCTATGTTTTTTTTTGGACATGGTAAGAAATACTTCCAAGTAAAGATCAGCAGGTTTTATACCAGGCAGTCTCTTGGCTGCTGGCCATTACTAAGTAATGCTGGTGCAGGTGTTTGTAAGTACAATTCTGATGATGCCGTATTTGTTAAAAAGAGGTAGCGTTACTTCTGGAAAATAATTCCAGATTTCACTTCTAATGACTTTGTAGCTAACCCTCACAGTGACAAACAGTAGGCTGGTCTCTCAGTATATCTCAATAGTCATGTATATATGTCCAAGAAATGCTGGTGTAAGCAGCATTGATTGAAGACTCAGTGGAGTCGAAACTGTTGTTTAAATAGATAATTGGTCTTGATATAATGTATTCTGTCATGTTTTCTTGTATATGTAAAAAAATCATCTTGGTTATTGATGTCCCTCCTATGTTGTTGTTTGGAAGCTGTCGACACTTTTTATTCTGTAGGTTGTATCTGGACTGTCCTCTGCAGACTGTCTCTGTTACTAGAAGCTTTAGCTTAAAAAAAGCATAGCTCATGTATTTAAAAGCATGCTGTGTCTCTGTGTTTCTGTGTATATATGTGTATATATGTAAATAATATTACTATCTGAAATAGGGAGGATTAAAGTGAGGTAGAAGTAATCTACCAGTGTTGTATTAAGGACTGTAAAGGGTCTGTGTTTGGATATTGGTGCCAATATTACAACTTAAGAAAGTGAGTGTAGTGGAGACAGAAGCCACAAGAATTCTATACAATTTCATACCTACTGCATGTCACACACACAAGAGGAAAAGAATTTATAATTTCCTGATAAGATCTATCACTGCTTATTTTTCCTTTCGTTTTCCAAGTTGTAAATAACAGTTCAGAGTTTAACTGCCTGGATACATTTCAAGTTGGATAAGTAGCATTTGAAGATGTGGAGAATGAAAGGTAAAACTTGCCCCCCACCTTACGATAAGTTTTATGTCAAGCTGTGAAGGATTTAGACAATTAAAACTTCAGGTTCTAGAGAGCAGTGGTTGGAGTGATCCTTTATGAAGAGCTGTAATTCCAGTATTGATGTTGGGGTTCTGTGTCCTTAGGGAACTCCATGATTTTAGGTAGTGTCTTCATGGCCAGGTGTCAAGTCACACAACCTCTCTTCCACTGCCCTGCTTAACAACTGGGCTTTGTAAATTAAATTGAGAGATCAACTATTTAACATGGGTTAAGTAGTCCTATAAGGATAGGACACAATGATACCTGTCCTCATACATTTTCTGCAGAAGATATTAATTCCAGAGCGTTATAGGGAGATTATTGGTGATAAGCTGAGAGGTGGTGTGTGACTAAGGGAGAAAAGAGCAGAATTATGTCTTGAATGTACAAAAGCTGAGCTGCTAAGTATTTACTTTTGTGTGGTTTTCTGTACTTGCATAGCTTTCAAATACACACTGTAGTATAGGTGCTGCTGTCCCTTGTCATGGGCTCTGGGTGCTGGACAGGCTTGTCCTGTAAAGAGGTACCAAAGTATTGCTCAGTTGCCATCATATGCTCATTGCCAGGATTTACCATTTTCTTGAACTCCAGATCTTCTACTAGTGAATTTTCAGCAACTGCTGGAGCTAGTGCCAGATGGCATTAAATGAGCTTCTCACGTCCCTGTGGGGGGAAAAGGAATGTAAATCTAGAATGCTCTGATGGTTTGGGACGGTTGAGCTCTGACCATTTTGGACTTACAAAACTGCTGTCATCTTAACGTTGTCTTAAAATCACCACAGTAATATGGATTGCTACCCCTCAGCTAACCATGTTGCATTAACTAAATGATGATTCCTGCGAAGAAGTGGGGATTAGCAACTTTATTCTGATGCAGTGAGAGAGGCCATTGCAGAGTGGGTGAATGAGGCATATGGGCTACATTAAGGTTATATAAACTGGTAATTCAAGTGGGAAGGCAGTCCTTGTGCACAGCATAGAAGTTTGATTCTCAGAATCGTTCTGAAAGATGTGTTAGGCTTCACTGAGGGTTTAATTGTGTGGGACAAGAAAAGACTGCTTCCAGCCTCAAAAGGGAATGATTCTGGTGGTATTAACAGGGAGATGTGTTTGGAAAAGGGAAATGACTTCCAAATGTGAAAACACACAGATAGATAAGGGAAAAGTAGGCAGATCTGAACTCAGCTCTTTTTGTAAAGGATCTCACTCAGACCTTTGAGCTCTCATTTAAGGAAGTGAATTGAAAACTAGTGAGGTTGTTGCATCTGCAGTTGATGGTAACAAGTTCCTATTTGTGAAAATGATAAAAATGGTTGGGACTTTCCTTGACTTATTTTGTTGAGTGAATTGCTTTGCAGCAGGAGGAAGTTCTGCAGTGTATATTCTAAAAAGACCATGTGTCTCCTTACTCCTTTAAAACAATTTTCATAAGGTAGAAGACCCTCCCAGAAGCCTGATCAAGAGCTGGGAAATGCTTGTGAAAAGTGGAGACAAAGCAGATGAAGATGAGGAATTCATTTTCTGTTGCTGTGGAGATGACCTGTGTGTCTGTTGTAACATATTTTCATTCCTAGTCTAGTTTTGTGTATTTGCATGTACCTGGCAAACACAGGCTCTAAAAGAAGTTTATAGTTTAATTCATAGTGGTAACTGAACCACAGGGCTGGTGTCAATATTTTGCTTATAGAGACACCTTTTTTTTTCTGCAGTGTTCTACCTTTCTTCTGCAAGTTGACCT
Organism: Climacteris rufus; assembly: GCA_013398175.1. Taxonomy (NCBI): domain Eukaryota; kingdom Metazoa; phylum Chordata; class Aves; order Passeriformes; family Climacteridae; genus Climacteris; species Climacteris rufus. The sequence goes on from VZRZ01001244.1 coordinate 1,236,782, forward strand.
AACAAGTTTAGTCACTGTGGTTTTCAGTGTTGAAATGGAAGTGTCTGTTGACCAAAGGCAATGGGTTAAATGTTTTGGCTAGGCTCAGTACAGATGAAGTTGCTAGGTCCCACAGGTTAGTCCTAGAATCCTCTGTCATATTCCTGAGGAATATGTCTGTTTATTGGGAAAGGTGGGGGTCAGTGCAGCTACCTTGAGTCCCTAGAATTCAGTGGCTGTTAACTTGGTGGGTTAAAGGATAAGGTTAACTTGGATGTGTGTATTTCAGAAGTTGTTTGCTGTTGAAGTGGTTTAGGGAGTGTTCCAAGTCTGTTGGCACTCATGGCCCTTTCCTAGCAGGAGTAGTGCAGATGTACTGCATTGCTCTGCAGTCCAGGTGACACAGTCTGTGGGAGTATCTTCAAGAAAATTGCCAAGAACAGAGTCCCTGTATGCACTGGCCTTAATCCTTCATACTTTACTAATGAAACTGCTTTTATATTTCACTGTATCTTATATTGCAGTCATTTGTCACGGTTTCTATCTATGAGAGAACTGACTTGTTTAGAAGTTACCATTGAACATCAATTGGAATACTGTGTTTTGGTTTTTGTTGTCATAGCTGGTGTGGATTTTATATTGTGAACTCCTCTGACATCCCAATGAATAGTTCTCACACCTGAAAAGAAAAAAAAATACAGGCAAACAGTTATTTTCTTTAATTCTTTATTGGCTGCTGGGTTAGCACATTTACTTGTGTCTAAGGACTCATCATCAGTCTTTATGTTGAATAGCTGTTTCTGTGGGCTTCTACCATGTCCTTTCCAAAAGATTATTGAAGACACACTTTGTTTGGAGGCATGTAGATCTCTGAATAGGAGGAATTGACATGTCTGTCATGGGTAAGGGGAGGTAATAAGAAGGCTTTTTAGTTTACTTGTTCTTGAGTATTTAAGTGGCATTAAATTTCAGTTCACCCCCGGCCCCATAGTGTTTTTAAGGCTTGTGTAATACCAAGAGAAAGCTGCCCTTTTAAACAAGCTAAAACTTAGCTAATTCTTCAAAATATGTTTGAATCAGGGTAGAAGTTTAAATTCGTGTTAAGATACAAATGTTGAAATATGGGCAGGATCACTTAATCCTGTGCATTTCAACTGTTGTGTGTGTAAGTTTTCTTATGGTGCAATGCCTAAGGAAAGGAAACAGAAAAGTGAGTAGGCAGTGTAATATTAAACTTTTTTCATCTAAGCGGTGTAACTTGATAGAGATAGATTGACTGGTCCTGCCCACCCTCCCCTTGGCATTTCCTCAGCTGAGGACAGGTATTCTTAGTCTTTTTCAATAGTAAGCAAGAATCTTCTGTTAAATGTGATTTGTCAAGGTCATGGATGACAAATTCTGGGACAAGTCAGGTCTTTCTCTTGAACTGACTTCTCTTAGTAAACCTTGACAGTGGAGTAGCTATTTACTGAGATGGTCAGGATGACAGTGACCAGAGCACAGTTTTAATCACTTCTGTTTACTAGCTGAGTATGTTTCATAATAGTCTTCTAGAGGTACTTTCTTAGATCTTGGATGGCAGCAATTGAACATCTTCTAAATGACAGCAACATAAACCTGCAGTTTGATTTTCTGTGTTTTGATTTCACCTGTGTCTCTGATTTCTGAGCCACACTCTTATATCCTTTATTTTATGTGCATGCTTTACATGGGCCTGTTACACTAGTGAGGAATTCTGTGAAGTCTCCAAGAAAATGCTCTGTAGGTGTGGTCAGCCCATGCGTCTGTGTCTTTGCCATGTGAAAGATCCTCTGAAATGTTTGAAAGTAGATGACAGGATAACTTTAAAGGGCATAAAGCATTTTGAAGGCTATTCATTTTCCCTGCTTGCTGGATTGAGAAATTGGTAGCCAAAAAGGAGTATTTGCTGCTTCTCTTGGTTCCCACCTTTGAAGAAATGGTAGTATAGCATTTCCCACTACTACCAAAACCTTGCCATGTGCATCCAGTTCACTCCTTGCCAGCAAAGAAAAGAAAGGGATAGACCTTCCTCAGTCAGCTGTGGACATGTAGTATTGCTGAAGGAGCTGGCTCCAGTATTACTGGGGGTGGGGAAAAATTGGGGGTTGAATCATGACTTTATATCCCTTTCCTTAGCCTTACTATAGCCTAAAGATGAGTCCAAACAGTACCAAACAGTTACCATGCCCTGTTCCTTTTTTGGAGCACAGATCAGGGTGGAAAAGCACAAGTTTTGTTGTGTGCCTAGGGGAAATAAAGGAATGTCACCAATGAGTATCTGATGAACCTTGAATCTCCAAACTTCAGCCCACAGCATGCAGATGAGGAACAACATTCTGGCTGGTTTGGAGAGAGGGGCTTTCATGGCTTCATATGCCATGTAAACTAAAAAGCAAGGAATAAAGCAAGTCAGGAAATCAGGTTCGGAATGCAGGACATACAAAGAAAAGAATGGGTCATCTGGCACAGGGCTGAAACGCTGAACTCAAGCTTAATGATACAATAGAAGAAGCCTTGCTAGTAGCTTTGCAGGCAGTGATCTGCAGCACAGGGTTTGCAGCAGTACTTTTGTTCCTCTGAGTCAGCAGTATCAGCAAGATTGCAGGGTGAAGCTTCATTGGTAAGCTGTTATTAGAGAATCCCACCCCATCAGATTCAGCACGGCTGCTTGATTTTCCTTCTGTCCAAAATTTCACTTGGATGAGAGCTGGTGGCTTAAATTAACCTGAATAAACCAGATGTTGGCAATTGCTAGAAGGCAATTGGAATACTTGGCAGAGGCTAGCTTGTCACTTTGCAGAACATGGTAAGGTCTGCTTTTCCTGGAATGTTGCAAACCATGTGCTAGACCCTTAAAACAGTTTTTAATGCTTTCAATCTTTCTATTTTGATCATGTTTACTTCTTCAGAGCTGGTTGAAAACTCTCAAAATCAATGCAAAACATGTTCTACTTGTGCTCATAAAGTCTTCTCTTTAGGTTGTGAAACACATTGACTGAAGCAGTTGAGAATTGTAGCTCACTAGAAGAGGGAATATACTGTACTAGCCTTCTGCACTAGCATCCCGAGTCATATTGGATATCAGCCTTTAAATGAATGTAGGTGGAATACTAGAACAGTATTTTTGAGGCTGCTGGCAAATGGAATATCCACTGGGCACCTGAGGCTCACAGCTTAGTTGTAGGCACAGGAAATGACAGTGCACAATATTACCACTGATTTCTGGACCAGCCAAGTCTAAATAACCTTCTGTTTCTCTTTTCTGCACAGGATAATGTGATCTTGTGCTTTGTTGTAGATTGTATCTGTATCTAGTTTTAATGAAAGGGATTGGATGCTAGAAGGCCCTGGTGTTATGCTAATGTTGTGTATTTATGTAACTTTTGCTCAGGCCATTTGAGCTGAGGTAGCATGTCAGTCAGTTGCCTTTCCTAGAATCTGTTTTTCCTAGCTATTGATAAAACTCAAATGTGTTATGATATTCTTTGTAGAGGGGATTTTGTGGGTAGATAGACATAATCACGCTTGAAGACCACCAGGAAAACAAACCCTGCCTCTCCTGTGTACTGAGAACTGCAGGCTGCTGACAGAACATGTCTGCAGTGTGGGTCTGACCTGTGGCAATCAACTCTTTTTGGTCATAAGCCAATATGCAAAATTACCACAGGTAGAAAGCAAATTGACAGGAATTCCTGTGTTGCAATTGGACCACAGAGTTCTAACAAAACAGTTGAGCCATATGCTTTCCCAAGGTTGCTTTACTGTCCCAAAGAAGGAGGGAGAAAGAAAACAATGTTCTTTGCTCATTGTTTCGAAGTGTTTAGGCTGAGGCTAAAATGCAAAACACGGGTAAAGGGTAGATTGGAGAGTTTGGTGTCCACTTGAGCTAGGATTGTTCTACCATATAATGAAAGGACCACAAGAAATGACTTTTCAAGACAGTGTCTTAAACTTTGCTGTCCTAAAGAGGTGGCTGTGGCTTGACTGCTGACAGTGTAGTCCATCCCTTCAAACTGACTCTTGGCTTGGCACACACGCAGATGACACGATGGCAGCGGGTTCTTCCATAGCAGATGGTCAGGGCTTGGCTCCTGCTGCCTCTGGCATGGTTTTGTTATGTTTTTTATTTTGTTAAGTCACTCTGGTAGTTTGCAGAATGTTCTAAAATGGTCCTCCACAGAAGTGAGAGAAAGACACGACTGCTCAAAACATGAATAAAACATGGTGACTTATCGCCCACATTGTTTAAATGCATGCAAGTTTACAAGTTTAGAGGAAGGGCCTCAGAATAAGGCAGTGATCGGTGATCTTGCCACAGTGCAGGACGGCACTAGTGAGGGTGCACACCTTTAACATAATTGAAGAGCTGACAGAGATGCACTTCAGTGGGAGGTCAAACTCTTTTTGACAGGACTCTTCCTTTCACTTCTTGCTTCAGGGAGTGTAGGACTTGTATGAAAGGGGGAAGCCAGCTGGCTGTTTCCTGCCTCTGAAGGCTGCTGTTTCTCTTTACATATAGGTCGAATATAGATGAAAATTTTAACCTGTCATTGCATCAGTCCTTTAGCAACCCTGGAGTTTTCAAATCCAACCATTTTAAATGGAGATCCTGGGTTTGGACCTTGTTGCATGACTCTGGAATCTGAAGTATGTTTATTGTGCCTGTAGCTCTTAAGCTAAGTTTTATAGCTTCATCTAAACCTATTTATAGGAAAATGTACATTCTGTTAGGGGACAGCAAGCCGGAAGGAAGTCAGCATATTTGGTGTGCCAATGTTTTCAAAACATGTACATTTTATCATGAGTGATATTTTGTTGCTGGCAAGTTAAAAATTGGTATTTTCTTATGTGAGCCTTTCCTGTGACTTTCTGATCTGATGTTTCATGCTATGAAATGACTATGAAAGACTCTACTTTAGAGCTTTTCTGGTTTTGCTAATTTGATTTAAACTTCAGATTGCTTTGTTTGTGAATGGCAAGAGTGTTAACAGGCAAAGTTTGCTATGTTTGGAATAAGTGAGTTTAAGGATCTGCTTCTTGTTCATCAGGAGGCTGGAAATTGCTTAGATGGCATTATGAGAAACTGCCTTTCAAATATCATGCTCCATATCATGCTTAGGAGTTTAATTGACACTTCTGGGTGTTCCAGTCTAGAGATCTGACTCTGCACAAAGCTTTGCTGCCTCGATGTGAGCCTGTGTGATCGATTCCAACTTCCTTATTCATCAATAGCTTGATAGGAGACTTCTACTGCCAGTGGCAAATGCATCATCTAGAGGCACCGATGGCTTCAAACTGTTGATAGCAACTTAGCACTGTCAGATTTTTTAAATGTTAGTAGCACTAACTGCATCTTCTGTCTCTCAGGTGGATGTTCCATTGAATTTGACAGATTTTTTTTTTTTTGCAACATCAAGAAACCTGCAGTATGTGAAAAGCTGATGGCTCATATTGAAGAGTAAACTCTATTAGAGTAGATGTTGTGTTTTCAAGATTTTTGAGACTTAAACTCACCTGTCTGTGTGGCAGAAGCAAAGGATTATTATTTAACTGATGTAGCACAGGGGAATGGACATGAAGGAATTGCACATTTAGTTTCATATTTTACTTTTTTTTTTTTAAATAATGGAGAGAGTCAAGCTGTGTCTAATTGTGAAGGACATCAGTCAGTTTATCAGGCACAACATTCACATATGAGGCAGCCATCTGGATTTAGGAACTCTTGCTTTATAGTAGATACACAGATACAAAACAAAATGGACTGAAAAGGTGGTAACCATGTTATAAATTACTTGCTGCTTAGTTGCAGCTGCTTCAGTGTGCTTTCAGGAGGTCAAACTGTTGCACTGGCTTATGCAGAGGTTTGCATTACACTTGGTTTCGTTTTCCTGCAGATATGTTCATGTTTTCACAGGACTGACTGCATGGTTGTGGGCATTTCATTCCCAGTGAAGACTTTCAGGTTGTGCCATCGTATGGCATCCGCTGAAAAAAGCCCCTGGACTCTGAGAGTAATCCTGCTGAGGGAGTAGGAAGAACATGGACCATGGTCTGGATATTGAGTCAGATGTCTCAGCTTCTGAGCCTGCCTACTCAACTGACCTCTTGCCAGCATAAAGGCTGTAGCTAATTACCATGTCACTGAAGCTGCTTGATGAACTTAAATTTGTCTTATTCCCACCCAATTTTTTTTTGTTTTGTTAATCTTTTCCCAATGTGTAACAGCTAAGCATTGCAGCTGGAACATCAGGCTTCTTGCAATATATTTTCAGTCTCATTCAGGTTTGTAAAGGATTACAAATTGCTGTTCTGGGCAGAGTTGATAGACTAGTGATAGTTTCATTTCTTCAAGTTTATTAAAAACAAATGGTTTTCTGAGGAAAGGAGATAATTTGAGGTTAGAGTTCTTCTCAGATGAAAAACAACGGCAGCATGGCAACTGAAAGAGCTCACGTACCGTGCCTCAGTTGATTACCACTTTCTGCCAGATGTGTTTGGAGTGCAAGATCAGCCCAGCACATAAAGGCTGATTAGAAAATGCTGTAGGGCAGAGATTACAGTAAATGACCCAGTGCTGCTGTGGCAAACATGAAATCCTTGTGTTTCTAGTGTAGCTGTATTTTCTGGCTAAAAGCTGCAGTTGATCCTGTACTGATATTCCAGCAAGCACCCAAGTGATAAGAGTTATGAATTAATACAACCAACAGGTAATGTTAGGAGCTGGTTACTTTCATGCAAGGATAATCACAGGCCACAGCTGGAATCCTGGTGTCAGGTTGTTGATGTGCCTAATGTCAGTAGGCAATTGACAGTAGTCATTTAAGTAGATCTTATTGACTGTTACCCTTCTAAGCAATAATCCTGCAACTCTGTAATGCTTTTAAAATAGCTGTGTTGTTTGCAGCAAGAGCTAGGATGCAAGAGACCTGTCACTTTAATGCTTGCATGGATGGAGAGAACAATTCCCTTAGAGGAAATTGAATAAATGCTTTGAAGGCTTGGCAGAAGATTGGCTGGTGGCTGCAGTTTCTTCTGTAAATTAATGTGTATTTTGGTTAAGGCTTACAGGTTTGAACAGCTGAAGGAAATGTCTTGTAGAATGAGGTCTGAGATTTTCCAGGCAGGATAAAAGTTCCTTTTCATGCAAAGTTACTGGTCAAAATCTACTTGTAGTGTTAGTAGGGTTTTTTCCATGTTTCTTCCTCCTCTAGAGTTTGCATCTAAGATGCCATATTACAATAGGATGGGAAATAGCATTTCTCCAAGACAATTGCTTTTGTATGTTAACCTTATAACCATTGGCTGGTGTCCTCCACATGCAAATGTAGTTTTGAATCTGTTAAACTATTAAGAGCTATGCAAAAAAGGTAGTGCAATGGTGATTCGTGGCTCAGCTCTTACTTCCAGTAAATCAATAAAATAGAGAAATGGCACATTTAACTCCAGAATTACTTGTTGTTTCATATCAACATAACCAGAAATGCTTAATTCTTGTATTTGAGTAGAAAAATGCATGTTTCTGTTGAGCTAGTTGTGGAGCAGGATTTCTGTGGAAAGAGGGTTTGGGGTGGGTTCTCTGGGTGAGAGGAAAGGATCATTAAAGTGGTGATTTCTCATTTTTCCTCTACTTTGCTGAACTTGAGTTATTGCCTGAGACAGTTTCTTTGGTGTTCAAAGTGAGTGAATTCTGTACAAATGAGGTTCAGGACTGAGCTTCTTACTACTTTGGACAGGGAAAACATTCCATGCTTAATAACTAATACTTTTCCTATAGTGAGGATGCTTTAAAAAGCTGTGGTAGCTGCAGCTGGGAAGAAAGCGTGGAGGATTCTTGGACCATGGGACATTTTCTCCCTTGTTTAGTGTTCTGGGTTTGTATGTGTGAGGCTAAAAAGCTGCTTTCCATAGTATGTTTCTACTAGAAAGTTGGTGTAGCCTATCTTCTGCTATTCCAGATATGTGATTCCTGAATAAAAATGAAATTTTTATTCTTCTGACTGGTTGGATCAGGGGTGTCAGTAAGGTCTCAGACTTTGTTCCTAAAAAACATTCATCACTAATTAATTAGCATTATTAAAGATTATGCTTAAAACCTCAATGACTGCTCCTTAAAACTGAGCTTCTGCAGCTGGCCTGAATGTCACCTTTCAGTTGTACTGCTCTCTTTGAGGGAACTCCGATGTAAACATGAGGGGTAGTGCACACTCTTCTCTCCCAGAGACAGTGGAGCTCTGAGTTCTGGGAACTTTTCTTTTTCGTAAAAAATATTCTTAATTCATGGAACTTGAAGGAATTGCTTATGGCATTTTTTTTTTCATCACAGTATAGTCACACTTTATTATTATTATTATTAGTACTTAGTGTGGCAGCTGCTGTGGTTACACCCTTTTAGATCCGGTAGAAGACCATCTGATGGTTGGCTTTTATTTCCTGTTTCCAAGAGAGCTGAACCTGAACCTCTCAGCAGGAAAAGCCATACGTATAAATAATTAAGGACCAAAAAAGAACTCAAGTTCAACATAACTGATGTAACACTGCTGATGAGCTGGGGTGATTTTTGCAGATGACTTAAAACCAAATATCTTGCCTTGATATGTTGGTTAAGGAGGGTTGCAAACCAGATGGAAGTACCTCGGAATAAAACACAGCAATGTGTATGGGCAGGAGATTTTTTACTTTGTTTGAAAACAGGTATTTGATAATATAGGAGGTGGTACACTGTTGTATTTAAAAAGGAGTAGTGAGATAATAAGATGAGGCTAATTAAACGCTCAGGGTGAGAAATTGGAGGATGCTCCAAGAGAAATTTGCTAGTACTCAGTCATTTATCCTGTCTCTCTGCAGACCCTTCATGTGATTGATAGGTTCTGCAAAACACTTAATACTGTGGGTACTATGATATGCCTGTCAATGGGCAGAGAGGAAGAAATTGTCTATAAAAGCTCGTCTTGGTGTGCTTGTGTGGTTTGAAGACTGACTGTTGTGACCTCTTATATTTCAGGGTCTGCAGCAAGTATTTGTCCTCACAAGAGTCTGAGATGTGTTTTCGAAGGAGGAAGGCTTTGAATTAAGGCTGGAGAGAGGAAGTAGCAGTCCCCTGAGGGGTACAGCTGCATTGCTGGGAGTCTTTATAGCACCTGGAGAGCACGTGCTCAGTGGAAGGTTGTGTTTAGGTTTGTTGAGTTGCCATAGGCACAGATGTTCCAGGCAATATCTGAAAGATGCTGGACTTTGGTAAAGGGTAGGCTTGCAAGGGTCAAGGGGAGATACAGCAACCCTTGAGTCAGACTTTTGGGGAGGAAGGAGGAAACAGCATGGATTGCTGTTCTGCTTGGAGCAATTCTTACAAGGCAGATGAAGATGCACGTTTGTGTACACAGGCAGGCTGAAAGTGAAAAGAATAAATGGTAAACTGTAATCGCAGAAATAAATTACAAACTCTTTTCCATGGAATTGCCTGATAGTCAAAGCCAACAACATTTAAATTATCTAATGTTCTTATGAGCAATTATTGTAGAAGCAGAAACTGGTAACTTTGTTCTGCTTTCCAGTACTGTTTTGTGGTCAGGCTTCTGTAGACATGGAAGTTCTGCTCTTGCATTTGTTAGCAGAATGCTGTAGTAACTTCCTAATAGAGTTCTGTCTTGCAACCGAGGGATTGTACTCTTCCTTGCCCACTTAACTTTTCTTGATTGAGGCTTGTAAACTCTTACTCTTGAGCTGCTTCTTTCTGTTCTTGACTAGCCTGGATTTGGAACAATCCTGCATTTCCTTTTCAATAGCTTCAAGGCATTATTTAAATACTTATAGCAAGAAGAAAACCTCTTGAAGGCTATTGTAGCATTTGAGTAATAGTAGGGAAGGTCTGTAAGGGGGTTGCTGTTGGAGAGATTTGGCAAAGTTTAGGAACTGAATGTATGACACAGCTCAGATGCTGAGGCAGCTTGTGTGTTAGTTCAGTCTGGAATGACAGCTGCTTTTAAGTTGGCACTGATATTCCTCTGAACAGAGAGGTCTTGTGCTCTGCTGCTGTTTCTCTGCATACTGAAATGTAAATTGTGAATAATTAATTATGAGCTAGGAAATCCCAGGTCTGTTTATTAAAGAAATGAGATGGCAGAAAAGGCCAAAACAAAACAGGAAAAACCCTGCCCAGATCTAGAATACAATCTGGAAAGGTAAAGGAGTAAGAGAGATTCTTTAAAGTGTTGTATAATCTCTCTCATTAAAAAATAATAATCTCAAAACTTTAAACTTTTAATGAGACTGAGTCTGAAATTCTGAAACCTTTGAAACTTTCTTATTGTTTTCTTTATTTTCCTTATGAGATTAGCAAACACTAAAACTAGTCCCATCTTTTAGTGGTCTCTTTCAAATGTCATGAAGAAAGAGGTAAGGTGTCTTAACTTACTCCAGTCTGCTTCACTGAATTCTCTACCATTCTTCCTCATTTTGGCAGGTTTGTCTTTTTATTAATGGAGGTGTTCATTAGGGAAGAGAAGTAAAGCTAGAGTGTGATTAAGTCTGTCTGGGTGAAAAAATTGTCCTGTCCAAGACCTTAAAGACTATTGTTTAGTTTTAAGTTACGGTGTCAGGGAATTGACAACCATTTATTTCTTCTATGTGCATTGATTTTCCATCTCAAATCTTAACTAAAAAAAGTATATTGAAGTAAAATTATAATTTTTAAAAAATCTCAAAATTGAAGAACTCTTTAAAATAGCAGCTACAAAAATGTGAAGAGAGGAAATATGAGAAATCATGTATTGTGATTTAGCAATTATAATTTAGTCCCACAGTAAACAAATGGATTCAGAGAAAGGTCTTCATTCTCCAATTACTTCACTTCTGTGAAAGTCATGGTGAAAGCACTCGCTGCTACTGCACTATGATTCCTGATTTCTTACTCTGCTTGGAATTTGTATTTGAGCTCAGTGCCTGGGTTTGGGGATTAGCTGTCAGTGTACTGGATGCCTGCAGGAGCAGAAACTTCTTCAGGAAGGTACCTTTAATCCTTGTTTGCCCTACTTATGTGTGCCCCAAATGGAATCAACTTTACCAAATTGCTTCATATGGCTTCTGCTGAGCTGTTCTTCCTCTGTTACTTCTTAATTTACCTATTTTGTTTTAACAAATGTACCTGTGATTTCCTTGGAAGACTAAACTTCGTTGTCTCTTTTGTAAACTGTCCAGCCAGTAAATGTCTGAATCTCTGTATCTTTTGAAAATGTAGTTTCTAGCTTTTTTTTTCTCTTGTGTATGGTTTCTTTTTCCTTGTATCTGTTCTTCCTTACTACATTAAAGTCAAATTAATATTTCCAACTCTTATTTTAAAATTTAGCATAGCCACCAAACTCTGCTGCTCAGTTTGTTAAATTTAGCTATGCTGGTGCTTTACTCCAGATGCTGATGATTTCTGGCTAAGCTGAGACTCTGTGGTATTGGGGAAAGAAATGCAGAAAACTTGAATACCTTATCTTTGTGGTGTGACTAAATGGGAAACAGCTCTGCAAGAATTATCCCCCCCACCCCCAATCTCTTTTTCTGCTCTCAGATGACAAGTGACATCTTCATGCATGGTTTAATTCTTTTCTGTGCACTGAAAGTAGTAGACTTAATTTTAATCATGCCTCTCTATTTTGCACACTATAATTACTCATGTCCTAAACCATTCAGAGCTGTAGACTGAGATGCCATACCCTCCAGCAGTTTGGAGAGGAGGCAAAAATGACTGAGTGACTTCAGAAGCCGTGCTATGGCAGAATGTAGTAGTGCCTTGTTGCTTCCATTGCCAGCATTGATGTGGGTGGACTCCTCTGAGGTTTCATAATCTAAAGTCCACCGATGGAATACACAATTTATACTGTCCCTCTTTCACAGAAAGCTACATACTGAAGCCCAAGACTGAAAACTTGCAAATTTGATGCATTTCCTTGTATGAAAGACAAGTGCTGTCACCTGCAGTAAAACTTCTGCACAGGGTAAACAGTGAGCAAGCCACTTGTGACTTGCTTCTCAGCTTTACAAACCACTGTCTTCTACAGTGCATTAATCAGCAGTACAGAATAAAAGCTTATTTGCCTGTTTGTACAACAAGATCAAGGAGAATTCTTGGAGCTCTGTGATCTTGAAATGCTGTCATTCAATAGCATGGCTTTAGTAGTGTAATACTTCGTCTGCAGAACTGCCTCCTTCAAGGGCAGTATTACTGAGGTTATAGAAGTAACATTTACATTTCAGAAGGTGTTCTGCAAAAATCCCCAAACCCAACATCCACAACCAAGACAACAAAATGCCATGACAACAAACATTTTCAATTCAAACTTTTTGTCTCCCGTCTCATTCCAGAAAATCATTCCCCTGCCTGAAACTGAAGACAACTTGCAGCTTTTATGCCCGTACAATAGACAATTTTATATGCAAGCGCTGTGGTTTTCCCAGACTTCTGATGCTGAGCTAGAGATTTTTTGCATCTTAAATATGTCTGTGTAATAGGAGTAAAAAAAAAAAACATAAAGATTACTTGCCAGGAATTAAAAAAAGAACCCTAACCAACTGACATATCAACCAACCAAAACCTGAACTTTTCAATGCTGGAGAGGGGTGTGGGTTTTTGAACACACCAGGTGGGTCTCAATAGCTGATTCATCTGTTTAGACAGGCCTGTCCTCTGGACTTTTCCTGCCCTGCAGAGGCAGAATCAGTGGTTTAATGTTGAACCTTGACTTTCACTCTGAGCAACATCAGTGCTGTCCCTTACATGGGATTATGTAGGGCAGGGAAAGGAAGTCTGTAAAGTGGTGACCCTACTGCCTAAGTGAATTGAGCTCCTGCAGAGTGTTTACAGCGGACTCACGTAATTTAGGTGTGCAGGAATCAGTCACAAAACAGCCTGTCTGCTTTTAAGGTAGAATATCTGTCATCACCAATTGACTTGAATAGTTGGATGAAAATTTCTAGTCTAGGGCTGGGGAAGAAATCACTAACAATAATTCCTCTGAAGGAATGTAAAAGGTGAGTATTTTCATTAGTAACACAGATAATGCTTAGTCTAGTAGTTAAACTTTTTAACTTTTTTCCTACTTAAATCGTCAAACTTTAAGCCTCAATCCTACAATTAGATCTGTGTTCAGTGCTCTTTGAGCTGAATTAAGTAATCTCAAGTCTGGCATCATATGGGTTTTTGTCATGCAGTTGCAGTATGCTGTTTCCAGCTGTTTCTCAAAAATAGGTAATAGCTTGTATAGGGTAATTGCTGGCTGCCTAACTGGAACCTGTAGATAGCAGGTGATGTAGTAAATCACAGATCCTGTCAGTAGATGTGGGATATAGGTGATAGTGGAAAGCTTGCTGCCCTCTTGTTTATGATTTAACTACTTATCTTGTATTTCATGCACTCTTCTGTGCAAGTCTACACCTTCTTAATGTACAGAACACCAAGCTGGATGTTATTGTTGTTCCCTAAGACAGTCTAATGTCATTTCTTCTGTGTAAAGTGCAGTTGCTTCAGTATAATTTCATCGTTCCTTGTGTTCTTTCCCACTGTTGAGGAGGTTTTAATGCATGCCTGAATGCACTCTTCTGCTGTCTGGGTCTGTAGAAACTCTAGGAGGTGTGCTGGAGCTTGCTGATAAAAACAACCTCTGGGATAACAAGAGTATCTGTTTCTAGTGGTGCCTTTTTTGCTGATAGGACTGGGTTGTGTGCTTGACATATTGCCTGTAAGTGAAGAATTCAATAGTACTTATTCCTCTACCCAGAGGTAATGAACTGCCACAATTAGCTTAAAAACCTGCAAGCAGTAAAGTCATATGATGTTATGCACCCTAACTTCATCTGGGATAAAGATGGAGAAATGTTTGGTCATAGCTTGGGACAGAATTGTTAGAAAACAATTATTGTTGGATGAAACAGTTAGGCCACTGTTGCTGTAAGCATGTACTAATATAATCAGTTTGAGTTTGTTGTCGTTTCTTTGTTTCTGAACTTGGTGTTTGTCACAGCCATGGCCTGCAGCCTGGTGGCCTGAGAACTTGGCCATGCTGCAAACATTTTAATTGTATTTGTAGCACCTAGAGCCTTCCTTTTCTCTTTCCTACAGACTTGATCCAAGCAACTAATGAAACAAACGTGAATATCCCTCAGATGGCTGACACGCTTTTTGAGCGAGCAACAAACAGTAGCTGGGTGGTTGTATTCAAAGCCTTAGTCACCACACATCATCTCATGGTCCATGGCAATGAGGTAAGTGCAAACAGCTCTCTCAAGGCCACACTGGCACTGAACATACCCCAAGCCAAATATGTTACTAGTGCAAGGGCATCTTGTCTGAACCAGTATGAACCTGAGAACAAAGGGCAAGAATGATTCTTGATGAAGAGAAAACTTACCTTTAACAGCATAGTTGGAGGCTTGCTGTTTGTCTGTCCCTCCATTAAAAAAGCCATAACATAAGACCAAGATGCAGCCTGTGCCAGGATGTTGACAATTTATGCACTGAATATGAAAACAGAGCTATACAGGATTAAACACTACCTGGGATTTTTTGGCTAGGGTCAAAGTTGATGTTCTGGCACATGTGTACTGCCATCCAAATAGATGCCTTCTCTGCACAAGTGTTAAAATCTTTCTAGAGCTGTAAATTCAACTTGATAGCCTTTTGGATCAAGTTCTCCTTATCCTTGCTTTTTATTGACCTGTATAGACAGGTATGTCTGCCTAAAAACAGACAGCATATTTAAAGAACTTCAGCATGACTGTGAAGCAATTCCTCCCTGGCGGTATATAAAGTGTTTTCATGCAATGAACTTCTCACAGTGTAAATTTTTATTTCTGTTCTTCCATTCCAAGTTGTGGTCAATATTCTCATCTGATTTATCTAACTGTTTCAGGCTGCTAGTCCTTGTATTTGATGTGGGGCCTTGCTTGTTACTGAAACAGACCCTCAGCTTGGCTGAAACTGAGGGCTGCTGGATTGAGAAGGCTAGGACTAGCCTGGATATGCTGCTTTTTAAGCAGATAAATCTTGTGCTCCCTCAGATCTCTGAGATTTAAACATTTTTATGGTTCCTTTTGCAATATGGTTTGTAGTTCGCACAGAATCTATTTTCTATGTATACAGTAGATAATTCATAGACATTCAGACTAGAAGTAGTTAATCTGAATGTACAAGAAAGGTTTTAAGGAAGGTATTGCAGGCTAAGAAAAAAACAGTGGTTTCATGTTGTATGCTGAAAGTAGACTGGTAATCTTCCTTCTGGAAGGTACAGAGCCTTGAGATACAGCCTGTGATAAGAAAAATCACTTTGTGTTGCAGAGATTTATTCAGTACCTGGCATCTAGAAACACATTGTTCAATCTCAGCAATTTTCTGGACAAAAGTGGATCTCATGGTAAGCCTACCTATGTCTATAATCGTAACAAGATTTTAAATAAGATACTATTGTTCATTTTCTCCTTCATTCATAACATGTAAATAATATACAAATGTGCTACTGAAGCCTTTTAATAAGTACTTAGTAATTACAGAAGCTCAAGTGAACTGCTGAGCAACGTCTCATCTTCTGCAATATTTTTACTCAAAAGGTAAAACTGTACAAATCCCTTCAGGGCTGGTTGAAATCTGGGCTGGGTCAGCTATCTCCTTAACTGTTACCTATGTTAAAGTTTAAATGGATAACCTTCCATTGAGTGTTTCGGTTTTTACTCAGTCTTAAATGGTAATTTGTTTGCCTGGGGACACTGCACTATTTAGGCATTGTCTATAACTATTTAACGGGGGGTCTGTTGGCATCAAAAAACCTGGCTGGTTTTGATTTGATTTGAGTAATGAATTTAGAAAGATCTAGGCAGAAATTAAGGACTTGTTCCCTCTAAATCTTACAAAGTCTGCTTTTCTACTCTTCACTCTAGAATTATTAGTGAATTTTCCTATGCTCTCAATTAACAGAGGAAAAGCTTGTTTCATGGTAGCTCTAGCAGAGAAGAGAGAACATAATTCTTCAGCTGTCAGATAGTATTTGTAGATTGTATGCAGACTACAGGAATGCTACAATAATGGACAAATTCGAAGCAATGCAATATTACCTCATCTCTTGATGTATATGTGTTACACTAAAAAGGCTGTAGTATCTTTTAGAGATGGTAACACAGGGCAGAACAAAGCTGAACAAATACTAAAAGTGTGTTAATCTAAGCAAACATGCTATATATATTCAAAAACAATGGTGTTTGCCAACAATGAATTCTGTTAAATGCAAGTGTTTGTGTTCTTCACCACTTCCTTCAAACTTAAATTGCCATTTCATAAATAATACAGCAGTGATAATGAGGTGTCAGATTTGGCAGTGTTATGCTTGAGTTGGCAGGGATACTTAATGGTGAGAGATATTAAAGAAAAATGTAGTCAATGACTAAGTTGAGGGCTGTGGATTTTTAGAACGGTAGCAAAAAGGGACCTGGATCAAAGAGGAAGGTGTGTTGCCTTCTGCACCTATTTCTGTAGCTTAGAGGAAGAAACTTTGAAGGATAGACTGTAATACTAACTGCTCAGGTGTCATGGGCTTGAAGGTCACTGAGGTTTGAGGCTGCTTGTACAGTACTATGTGCCTGGAGGATCTCTGGTGTTACAGTTCAAGGAAGGCACTAATCTCTGTGGATGCCATCATAATTTCTTTGTTCCTGTAAATCTAGTCAGGGGAATTTTGTAGGTCCATGTAAGAGTTGGATGACTAGCGTACATAAAATATCAAGAGTGTTTAAGTTGAAATTGATCTTTATCCTGGAATTCATGTACCAGTTAAGTAAAAACCTTTTGCTAAATTGATATTTTTCCCTGTTAATAGAGAGGTAACTTTTGCCATCAAGTAATGTTATCCCATAAATATGTAGGGGCCACGAGCAGGTTTCCCCAAACCATGCCACTGGTGCATTGGATGAATCTGTTGGAAGCAGAGGACAATGGTAGATTGTTTTGGTGCACCACTACTGATTTTTCTTCATTAGTTGAAAGATGTCTTGTGATGCTTGTTCCATATGTGAAGTTGCATTGTGTAACAGAAATCACATAATCTTAGGGTCTGTTGACTGTATGTTATCATTTACTAAAGAACTTCCAAACAAGCATGAAAATTAAATGTAAAATGTGTAACTGTTTTTTGCAGGTTATGACATGTCCACCTTTATAAGGCGTTATAGTAGATACTTGAATGAAAAAGCATTTTCCTACAGACAAATGGCATTTGACTTTGCAAGAGTGAAGAAAGGGTAAGCAAAGTTTAGATACATAAATTAATAGGGTTTTCTGACCCATTAAAATCTTGTTTGTGGCATTACACTTAATTTTAGTTTCTTGGTGACTTTGTTCTTGCATTTTTTATGTAACTACAACAAAACACAGAAATAATTTGATTTTTAAAGCACTTGTAATTGGTTAAAATGGCCCAAAGAGGAGAGGAAAGACTGGGTAGTAAGCAAATACTGAAGACTATGCCTCGCAGAACTGGGAGCTTTTAGTGCTAGGTTTAAATCTGCTAGGTTTAAATCTGCCTCTAATTAAATTTGCTTCAGTGAGACTGTGTTTAGGATTTGGAGAAGGAAACATTTTGAAACTATGTTTAACAGAGTTCATTACTCACCACACACTTTCCCTAAGAAAGCTGGCTGATTGCAAACTAAACGTGAAGTGAGCACCTGAGGTTCTCAGCAGGCAACAGAGAAAACAGTTATAAACTGAATAGAATAATGTTGTAAACTGCTGGTTTTATTTCCCACAAGAACTGTGTTAAAAATAATAAGTTAACCCAGTCCAGAGCATGTTGTTTTTTATAAGAACATTTTTCTGGTCTCTGATTACTCTAACTGGGACTTTAAGGGCTCTAGATTCTCTCTTGAGGCACAGATGACACAGCAAGTGCCTTAACACCCACTGAAGGTGCATTAATTGACTGCTTACTAAAGATGCTCCTGCTAATCATGAGTTGCATACAGAATCCTTCTGGCAGTTCTGGTGTATTCTGCAGCTTGGGATCTGACCTGTTAATGCAGGCATCACTACCAGGCTGTCCTCTCCTGCTTCTCAAACAGCCAGAAGGTGCAGGGCCTACTGTGACAGCTTTGCTGTGTAGCTGGATGCCATTCCCTTAGTGAGGACCATAAGAGTTCTCTCTTGAACACTTCATGTTCAATAAACTTAAGTTTGGGCTGCTGGGGATCCTATTGTTCCTACCTTGTATATTCCTGGAAAGGCTTTCTATGCCTGTCCTGCGGCTCAGAACAAGGTGCTGCCTCAGAGTATAGCATAAAATAAATAAGAATAGAGGTATGCATTTCTAGAGAGGAGGTGCTATACCTGTCTGCAGCCACAACAGGGGAATACATAATGGTGGTTGTACAGATTTATCATAATCAGAGATAAAAATGAACATGCTTGAAGACTGCTGTAAGACTATGGGTGACACATAAGAAATGCTACACATCCATAGACATGTCAACAATGAGTTGTCATTCATTATTCATAACAAACTTTATGCACAGAGTTTATCAGTTCTCTAAGTACTTCTGTGGCAGCATTTCTAGTTAGTCATTTAAACTCCCAGTGTCATCTTTCCATAAAGAGATCAATCTCACATTTATAACTTTAGCACAAAACCTTTCCTCACCTGCTGTCAGGGAGGGTGACTGGATGAAGCATTTTTCATGCCAGCTCTCATGATGACGTGAGAAGCAGGAGAATCAGACTGTGCTTTTGAAATGGTTTGAAATGAGTTAGAGGTGCTTGAAGAGTAAATTTAGACAACAGATCAGTTTGGGGGAAGGGAGAGGGGAAACGCCATGGCTTCTAATCAGTATTCCCTCTTGCAGAGCTGAAGGTGTAATGAGAACAATGGCTCCTGAAAAGCTGCTGAAGAGTATGCCAATATTACAGGAACAAATTGATGCACTACTTGAATTTGATGTACGTATTGAAGCTGACCTAGCATTAATGCTGGGCAGTGACTTAAAAATGATGCACTGTAATGAACACATTTTACCTTGTAGGGAACGTTTTACTGGTCGTCCTGTAGCGTGGGCCAAAATGTCCCCTTTTCAGTGTCCCACTGAGATGGTGTGGCCAAGGATGGCCCTTGCCTATGCATATGAAATGTAAAGATTGCACTTTGGTTTTGTAGAGAGGGAACTTGGGAGTTTCATCTTCTGCATCAGTGAGGGGAAGAGATGGACAAAACAAGGGCACTGAACACTGTTTTTTCTGTCTCTTGGCAACCAACTTCTTTTGCTGCAGAGAGAAAAGCCCATTAAAATGCCACATGTACATTGTTTGTCTTCCTCAAAATCTTCATCTGTTTTTCAGCTGTGAACTAAATTGGCAAAAGTTTAATCTAGACTGGTCATAGAAATAAGTGTGTACAATATATTTATAATGTCATGAGTGCTGGTGGCTTGTTTGTCTGACCTAAGGAAAACAGGAGTCAATTGTTGTAGGACGCACAGTGTAACATTTCAAAAAGGTCTTTGAAGGTATTGGTCTTGAAGTTCTTCTGTTCTTGGGGGGCAGCAGGGTACATTTCAAGGTGGAAGTCAGAGCCCACTACAGCTCTCAGAGGAAAAGCTTAGAAGTACATGTCTTGCAATGTGTTTTTCATTCCTTAAATGGCATAGGAATTGTGATAGTGCTCTCAGAAGATGAGATGTCTAAGAAAAGGAAGATCTTTTAATAAATGAGCATTTGTTTTCTTTGCAGTTTAATGTGAGAACTGAAAGTGTCTTGACATCATTAATCCAAATGCATTATCTCTTAGACTACTGAGATTTTGTTAAGCTCTGCTGTAAACTAACATCTTTTGTCCTGATTCATTAAAAATGTTAATAGCATCTCTGCCTTCCTCTTCTTTGTGGTAGGTGAAGGAGACAAGACTGAGATGTTTACTGTTGATGTGGGGTCTCTTCTTCTGTATTGGATTGTTTTGGAGTAGTGAAGAAAGCAATCCTTGATCTGCTAACCAAAGTTTTGTTTATTGTGAAGGCTTCAGTGCTTGATTCTGTCTATAACAGCATTGAATATGTGGTGTAAGCCAAAACTGCTGATTGCATTTGACACTTCTTTTGTAAATAATTTATATTTTATTTGTAGGTTCATCCAAATGAACTGACAAATGGTGTCATAAATGCTGCATTCATGCTTTTATTTAAAGATCTCATCAAACTTTTTGCTTGCTACAATGATGGGGTTATTAACTTACTAGGTAAGTAACCTATGTCTTTATCTCACATACCATAAATGAGTGAAAAATCAGTTTCAGATCTGCTTCAAATTTGCTTTCACTTAACTTTCATTAAAGCTACATTTTTCTCGACTGTTGTGTTCTGAAATGAGAGAAAACTTTAAGCTGTACCCTCTTACATTAGTGTTTGTCTGAGGCTGGATTGTCACACATCCTTACAAGTGTGTAGATGTATACTTCAAAGGCACTGACCATCTCTGTGCTTAAAGAAATGCACAGTCTTGTGTGAATATTTGTAATATGTCCTGCAAAGTTAGAAGCTTTTGCATTTTTAAGATGCCCAATTTCTTCTGTTATATATCAGAGTCAATTAGGTTGGAAAAGACCTCTGAGATTGAGCCTAACCTATGACTGAACACCACGATGGCAACCAGACCGTGGCACCAAATGCCACATCCAGGCTTTTCTTAAACACCTCCAGTGATGGTGACTCCACCACCTCCCTGGGCAGCCCATTCCAATGTCTCATCACCCTTTATGTGAAGAGTTTCTTCCTAATGTTCAACCTAAACCTCCCCTGGCACAGCTAAAAACTGTGTCCTCTTGCCTATTGCTGGTTGCTTGGGAGAAGAAGCTGACCCCCACCTGGCTATAACCTCCTCTCAGGAGAGTGATAATGTTGTGTGGTAGCCTTATATAAAGTAATATACTCCTGAATAACATTCCCAATCTGTCTGAAAGCATGACTGCCAAAGCTGGATCCCCTCCAGAACCCTACCTACCATCAGCCTACAAAGTGTAAAAGAGGCTGTGAGCGTGTTCTGAAGCTCAGGCAGGCTGGTGGAATCACCAACACGGCATTCTTTAAGCTGGCCCTGCAAAAGGCTTCCTTATGAAGTCCAAAATAAGGATCTGTTGTAAACTTCAGGAAACATAAATGAGCCTGTAGAAAATGAGCGTCAATTATTAAAAATTGTGAGTACTGCAACTTGTCTATAAAGACAGCTAAAACCTTGGCTAGCATGACTGACTGAAATTCTGTCTGCGACTAGATCAGGAAGAAACAGATATTATGGTGATGTTACAGAGACTAAACAGGCAAAAAGATGTTCCTGAGCTGTAAAACTCCATTTCTGTTTTATCTGTCATGCAATGCTTTGTGGTGTTTTCATAAAAGTTCAGGTGTTTTTATTGAAACTGTAGGCGTGGGAAACTTACGGAGCAAATATAAATGTGTTGGGCATAACATTTCAACTGAAATTTCACTGTCTACTGCTACTTAAAGCATAAGTTCAGATTGAAATATGTGGCAGCTGTGCTTAATAAAGGACACAAATGGACTTTAGAGAGCTACTTAAGTGAAAAAGTATGGTTCTTTGGAGTGAAGACAATTTGGGAAAGGACACACATTAATATATGTCTAAGTATCCTTAATTATTTTGAACTTTAAGTTGGGTGGTTACTTCACCTTCTTACTTTTTAATCTTTAAAAACTGGTTTACATCACACACAATGCTGTGGCTAGTTGAGGTGCAATTTTATGGTCTGTATAATTCTTTAGCAGCTCAAAAAGTCCAACTGCTAAATTCTGCTAGGGATGAGGAATGCCACTAGATTCGTGTCTAAGTAATAAATGTATATTCTTAAAACGTGATTTTTCTGAAAACTAGAGTTGCTGATGTAAGACATCTTAACTGAAATTTACCAAATTATTTCTGTAGAGAAATTTTTTGAAATGAAAAAGGGACAATGTAAAGATGCTCTTGAAATCTACAAACGATTTCTAACTCGAATGACCAGAGTATCAGAGTTTCTTAAAGTTGCGGAGGTAAGTGGCTTTCAGTCTTCTGGAGTCTGGCATTTAAGTATTTTGTGATTTTTTTTAGCACCAATATAAAATATTAATTTCACTTTTCAAACATCTGTCTCCATGTGTATAAATGGATCTGGATCTTGGATCTGCTTGTTCAGCTCTTCTTGAAGTAGTTAGGCCCTGCTTAGGACATGTCTCTAGGGTGTGGCGAACCTCAACTTCCCTGGTTAAATTAACAGATGACTTGACTTCAAATGTACCAATATTTTTGAGAAATGCTGTCATAAATGCATACTTCTAGGACAGGGTTGAACATCAGAAGAAGATATAGCAATTGGGAATAAAAGCATGCAGATTTTGGAAGTCTGTTTTTTTTAGTCTTTGCAGGCAATATAAAGTTAACTGTAATGTGAGATTTTCCTGGTTTTGTTCTTTGTTATCATCCTCTTATGTGGATAATAGGAATATTACATGGTTAATTAACTCCTTTGCTGGATTCTCAGTTGTGATAGTTGGCTCTTTGGCACAGGGTGCACATTTTCCATGTTTCATTCTTCATTATAATGGACAGCAGTAATGAGCTGAATAAAAAGTTTGTTTCTTTGCTAATTTACTTACCTATGGAGAAGCCGGATAGACTCCCTAATGTCTTGTAATGTCAGATATGAATATTGAACTTGAGGGAGTAAAGTACTTTAGAGACATAGGTCAACTTTTCTGGACAGGGGTTATAAAGACTATACTTCAGGATTATGAGGTGCAGTGGAGCTTGCCCTTTTTCTGCAAAAGCCAAACCAGTAGTCACTCTGAAGGAACATGGTGAAGCAATAGAGCAATTAATAGGAGATTAGAGACTTAAACCTTAACTTGCTGTCCTCTGAGACAATGGTATATGACCAGTGTATTTCAGTATAATGTATGAACTCCACCTGTGTGAAATCGAGCTCCACTTTTTTATCCTTTTATTTTAAATGGATATTCAACTTGTGGGGGAAGGGGGAAAAGACTGCTGCAGACTGTTGAAGGTAGCTACTGGAAAGATGGATGTATGCTTTCTAATTTTGTAGTACTTTTCTAAAGACAGAGTGCTTTATAACTTGAAGAGCAGTTCTACTCAAAATTAATGCCTGTTGCAGTGCAATAATGCACTTATATTTTACCTTTACTCTTTTATCTCCACAGCAAGTTGGAATTGACAAAGGTGATATCCCTGATCTTACACAGGTAAGCTTCTCTTGTAGTCTTTTTGGATGTTCTGTAGACTACAGGTTCTGTAGTTAGGGAGCACACCAGGAATGCAGATATTGGTAGGAAGTCATACCACCTAACCTGCTGTAGCTGACAGTCCATTTTAAGTATAATTTGCAAATTGGCCTGGGTGCCTGGCTTTGTGTATAATGTGAAGAGGGTATTTACTTAGAGGAAAAGATCTTTGCTGAAGAGTTTGCCTGTGCTGGTTTTGATGCCAATAAAATTGGAACAGAAGAGCAATCCAAACTTAGTAGCTACTACTACTTAACTACTACTTAACAGTTGTAAGCTTCAACTGTTCATATAGTTTTTGTTCATGTAGTTTTTGAAAGCCTCTTGAAAACCTACTTTCAGCATCAGAATAGTGTCTCAGTTAAATGCTATTTTAAAATTCTGAAAGTGAGACATTATGAGAAGGTGGAAAGTTTTAACCTTTGTGGATTTCAGGTGCAGTGGGGCTATAAAGCCTGGCCACCCCTTCAGCAGGGAAAAGCAGTGTGTGGAATACCAGACCTAATCCTAAAATAGCTGACATAGTATTTTCGCCTAAGTCTGTACCTCAGGGGCTCTTTTTTAACACAGTCTAGTCAGTCATGAAAGAAGTCCTTAAACCAGAAGAAATCACCTTACATTCAGTTAGTGAAACATACTTTATAAATTTCTGTGGCGCTTTTATCTGCTTCTGCTTGTGTTGCCGCAGCCTGTTCTGCATCATCAGTCAGTGCCACTTGCTCAGCAGCACCTTAGTTGCTGCTACCTCATGGCCCCTTCCACCCCATGAACCAACACTTTAAAATAGAATAGTTCTTTTGGAAGGAAAGAATCTGCAATGATCATCTTGTCCAACTGCCTGACCACTTCAGTGGTCTGCTCAGGTAGTCCCTCTTAGCTCTGTTCTTCCAGAAGCTGCTTGGAATTCACTTGCTAAGGCTAATCTGCAACATGCTGTAGCTTGTATATAAGACCTAGGCAGTGTATTTCAGTGAGAAATAAATAAAAGGTGAAAAATAGACCTGAATTTCAGCTAATAAGTAGTACATAATTGTATATATATCGGTGGTATACCTAAATTCCTATAGCAAGTCATGGCAATAGTCAGTAGTGTTCTGCAAGAAGTTGGTTGTGTTGACACTCTGCATGTACATACTAAATCTAGATGACTGGTCACAGTAGTGTAATTCAAGTTGATAGTTGTCATCTTTGTAGTTTGGCTGCAAAGTTTTGGAGGCTGAGGCGGCATCTTTGCAGCTGAAGATATTGGTTCATTTTTATTTACTAGCAGTTCTTAAAGTATGACAGTTTTGCCCTTACTAATTGTGGAGAACTCCTACCTAAGGTTCCTGCACAATGCTTACTGATATGTTATCTAATGTTGAAGCAGTATCTAGAAGAAATTAAGCAATGTTCAGTGTTGCAGGTTGGATGCCAGATAGTGTTTCCTTTCCAAATTGTTGCATCTGGGTAGTATTTTTCTGAAGCTTCCTCTCTGAGTTCTGTTTGATAGATAAGTTTTGTATTACCTTCCTGACTTTTAAGAAATCTGTGAGTAATATACTGGAAAGCTATCTAAAGTATCTAGAGGTAGCTGGTAACAGTAAATCATGGAATCTTCTTTTTTTTTTTTTAACATAGCTTTTTCTTACATGTTTAAGTTGAACAACTTATATCTTACAACATAGCCTTTTTGAACACATAGACATCTGAATCTCTCTAGGTTTTTTTAAGTTTGTTTTATCTTTCTTCTCTTACTTGCTGCTGGACAATTCTTATAACTAGGTCACTTGTGTTTAACTAATTCTTATTATGCTTAAATTAATTGAAAATTAATAAATATGCCTATAAAAGCAGCAAGGTCAAGATGTCTCTGCATTGCATATGTACATGGGACATATTTAAACTCAATATGTCATTTAAGATTATTTTGAGCATTTTAAATTTCTGCTTGTGTTAAGTTGATGGTTTTAATGCTAAAATTACCATGCAGACATTAAGCTGTGCATTGGGCCTAGCAGGTGTTAAGTACCCTGAAATATCTGATTCAGCCAGCCAGCTGGTTTTTCAGTGTAGGAGCAGTGGATAGTCTGTTTTCAAGCATCAGAAACTGACTTGGCTGATAACTATGTCAGCCCTGAAATCAAAGATATTATTTATGAAAAACATCAGAGGTATTGCTGTCAGGAATTGTGGTTGATCTGAGGGAGACTGATAAAGAGAATTCCCTTTTTAGAGACTGTACCAGTGATGAACTGGTAACCCTGATGAAATATTCAATTATTATATGCTTTTGTATCTCTCAAGGGTTTCTTCCCTGCTTGTTGATCTTGTAGGAGTCTTCTTATCCAGACTCTATTTTTATACTGGAGTAGCTAAGCCCAGTGTGCATTTACAACTTTTTCTATCTGCCATTGTAACAGCAAGTGCATGCCTGGGGGTATTGGCTGCTGACCCCAAAAATGTTACGTAAAATAAAACCTAAGATCAGGAAGGCCTGGAAAAGTGTCGTTTTTTATAGATGTCTGTAATAGTAATTTTTGTGCATTTTGAGTTAGCAGTACAGTAACCTGTGCCAGGGCATCGTTTTGAGAAGGACAGCTATAGGATTGTGTGATGTTGGGGGTCTTGACCCAAAGGTAGCTCCTTCTGGGGGCATTGGAAAGGACTTTGTTTGTTTATTTAGGCTGCAAAGGCTTTCTCACCCTCTGGTCATGAAAGAGGTATTGGGGGTCTGACTGTAAGCAAAACTGAAAATGTGACCTTGAACCAATGAATCTTAAAATTAACCTGTGGGTGCCTGTGCTGTTGTCAGTGTTTTAACACTGATGTAAAGCTTAATGAGCAGCACATCCTGGATTTAGCTTCAGGTGCTGCCTAGTGGAGGTAAATGCTTTCTCTTTGCAAATTTGGACACAGTAATATCTTTTTAAAAAGTGGTTTTGCCTGAATACTTCTAGCATGGAAATCAACTATTTCCACAGTGATGTAAATAAAGTAACAGCACAGGCATGCACATGGTGGACTTCAGGGAAGTTGATGCTGGATTTCAGGCTATGGTGAGATCACTGCAATATGTTTCTCTTTGCTTTCAAGGCTCCCAGCAGTCTCATGGAGACCCTTGAGCAACATCTAAACTCACTGGAAGGAAAAAAACCTGGCAACAAGTAGGTGTATATGTTGTACCATGTATCTGGGCATATGAGTGACAATGTGACATTACTCAATGTTTAGGTTTGCCTCCCCCAACCTCCTTTTGTCACTTAGCTAGAAAATAAGTAAGACAAGACTTTTCCTTTCCTTTACCTCTTCATCTTAATGGCAACCTTTTCTTTAGTTACTGGTGGAGGGGAAATACACAGAACAACTAGATCCTTTCCAAAACAAAGTAAAATTACTTGAGGAACTGGGGGTTTGCATGCTGCTAAGGCTTTTATCATCAAAATATATTTATTTTATAATGGTTTTGCATCTTCTTGCTAGGTACTTGCCATTGCTAATTCTAGAAAGGATTAAGCTAAACCTCTGTTTTCTCTTTTACTGTTGCTTTCCTTGCAATTTAGCGAAGGGTAAGTACATACATTTACGTATCACTTGCTCGCAGGCATGGCTATGTTGTTGGTTTTTTTTTTTTTAAGATGGCTTGTATACTTAGATGTTTTCTTTGAATTGAGCTAAACTGTTCTTTGCTTTTGTATATAGTCATTAAGTTATTTTTTGTCATTTCTGTGATTGGAAGATCTGGAAATCTTCTAATAGGTTCTACAGCTCCTAGCTCCAATTAAAGTAACTTATGGGATGGATGCTAGTTCAATACTGGTGCAGCTTTATCTTCAACTCCTCCTTTCATCTCTTAGATCAAAGCAGCTCTAAAAATATGTAGCAATATTTTCATACCTCATAATGAAAGCAAACAAATGCACTGACGTGCATTTTAAGTTATGATTAAGCCTCTGTCAGTTACTGTTAGTGTGATTTTTGTGCACGTGGGAGAACTTTCAGCTTGAACTTTCCAGCTCACTGTTTTCATACTTTTAAATGCAGATATTTTCAAGTAACTCTGACTTTCCTTAAAAGAAGAGTAAACTTTGAAAATATGCTGACACATCCTCAGAAGACTTATGTTAAATAACTGCTACAGTATTGCTGGTGTTCTGCTGCTGTTGCATGGTTTTATAATACAATGACATCTTGAGCCAGTAACTCTTTCCTGCTGGCTCCAGAGATACATGCAAAGCAAGACATTTGCATGTATCTCTGCCTTCCCTCTATTTATTACAGCTTATTTAAAAGGCAGAATAATTCTGTGATACCAGTTAGCTTAAAAGATTAACTAAAGATTTGAAGTAAAATTTGCGGTCCTTGTCTAAACAACACATGGAAGTTTCAGAAATGTAGAGGGCATGCTACTAAGCTTTCATGCTTAGTTTTTGGTCTTTTTGCAGGAGTTCTGATGACCAGAAACATAGTTTCCAAAACTGTACTTACATGAAACCCCCTTTTTTTTTTCCTAGATCTGGGGCTCCTTCTCCTCTGAGCAAGGTAAATACTGCCAGTTGCAATACTAGCTAATTCTTGTTCAGGTGATGAATGCTTTAGAACATTGTAAGGGCATAAAGAGTTAAATTCGCGTTTTTTAATCTACTTTTTAGACTTTATCACCTAGGCTTTACCTTATAGAGAAGATTGCATCTTTTAATGGCCCTATAAATAATGATGCCATAAGAGCATGCCACTTATCTGAAGGGCTGCAGTGCTTGCACCAGTGCAGGATGCTAAGGAACTTTACCTGGATTTGATGATTGTTCCCTGTGAAAACATAAAAGATATACATATTTTTACCTCAACTTCTTTTTTTTTTTCTCCTTCCCCTCCCCCTTAATCCTCATGTCACTGAGAAACTTGCTCCATGGTATTTCTTCTCCAAATCCTTCACCACATTTGCAGCTTTTTAGGAAGAAATTCTGACTCTTTAAAAACCATGTTCATGTGAAAAGCCAGGAAGGAAGGAAGAAAATTTTTAACAATATATCTTGTTTCAGAAATGGCCTTTATTAGTGAGACTGCTGACCTTAATTTAAAGCAAGATTTGCCAGTGAAAATGCCTTGGTTTGAGTGTCAGATAAACTAATGAGCTTTATGGTGTTAGTAATAGCAGCTCCTGGTATCCCTGGAGCATTGCCAGGTGCCATAGCTCTGTGGCTCATAAGGGGTGTTGTGCAGGAAAAACTCAGTGAAATCTTCTGAATCTGAGGTAGGGGGTTTGATGGCTGATTCTAGAGAAAACTCTTAAATTTCTTTCCAAAAGCCCTTTACAAAAAAACACAACAAAACCGAATGATAACAACAACAACAACAAAGCCCAGCTCTCCTGTTTAATATGAGAGCAGTTGGTGAGAACTACATGATGACTCAGAAAGTGTTCTTATGAATTTAACTATGTCTTCCTTGATGCACATGAGGGGTTAGGACCACTCTAGTCTCAAACCTTACTAAAGTTATGAGGAGAGTCTAGAAAGCTTATACCCATCTCCTGCTAGATTTATGATGATGGGACAAGAGAAGAACTCAGAAGAAAATCTCTTCAAATTTGCCATTCTTTTTCCTTCTTGGAAGTGGTCAGAATGGGCAAACTGTACTAAAATTTGGACTTGTTTTCAGTTGTTAGGAAAAGGATCTCTCTAGCATGTGAGATGCTGTACCAAAGCTTGTAGTATCTTTTAGAATTAAGTTGACACTGTACGAGGTAACTTGAGTCTTCAAGTTCACAAAGGAGTTGCAATATACTCTCCTGGGTGCAATATACTCTCTCTGTCCTTGCCATACTGAAAGTATCTTTATCCAGAACTGGAGGAGCTAATGAAGCAAAATCATAGACTGGGCTGTCTCTTGTATCTTCCCAAGGACTTAACGTTGAGCACTGTTGATAGCTCTTTAAACTCTCTTCCGAGGGTTTACAAACACACTTTTAACTAGTTTATAATAATTTTTCTTCTCTCTTCATTTCTGTGGTTAGAGTACTAAGGTGCTGTTGTGGACAGCTATTTCATTCCATAGACAAAATGAAGAGTCTGACAGATGTAGAAACAGCCCCTTTAGAGTAAACCCTGTAGAGATTTTTTTCCATCTTTGGAGTCACCTTGGAGTTTCTCAGCTCTACTACCACCTGATAACTGAGAAGAGCCTTCTTTAAATTCTTTCAAAGGAGAGAACAGTTCACAATAATACGACCTGATGTCAAAATTGGTTTTTTAAAGTATGTGCATGAGTTGGTTGTGGAGAAATGCTGGTATATTGAATGTATATTTAAAATATTTCTCCAGTCTTCTCCAGCCACAACTGTCACATCTCCTAGTTCTACTCCAGCAAAAACTATTGATACATCTCCTCCAGTTGATCTCTTTGCAACTTCATCTACAGCTGCTCCAGTCAGGTAAGTTAAAAAGTGCATTTGAGTTACTGAACTTGATGTAACTACTGATGTCATACTTGTAACAGGAGGCTAGCCTGAAAGGCTTGGCTTATTTTACAGGTAGTGTACATCAATATTCAATGGGCTGCATTATTCTACCAGTATAGATCACAAATAAACTATAACAGAAAAAAAAAAAACCCCAAAGAAACAACACAAAACCAAAAATGCTGTACAGAAACTTCTAATTGAAGTAATGTGCAAATCCAGAGTAGTCTTTGCTGACCTTCAGGATTCTGTTTCTAAAAATGCTGAATTAGTATTCTCTTTTCTTACTTTCCAATCAATTAATGAAGCACAAAAATAATGAACTTCTGAAGGTTAAAATAAAAAATAAACGTTTTACCTATGAGAAAATCTGAACCTTGCTTTCAAGTAAAAATCAGAACAAACTGCTGTTGCTCATTGTAAAGAGCAGAAGTGATAGAACTCCAGAGGTGTCAAAACTCTTAAGCTTGAACCAAAAGTCTGTAAGATATAACTGTCAGGTGAGGAACTTCACTGAAGCTTCTACTGTTTGTTATTTAAATGTTCTAGATGAAAATGATCTGGTTTCCTAAATAAATACCTGAGTGGCTTAAGCCATGGAAGTTTTGCCAACTCTCTTCTACCTAATGCCTGTTTATTGCCTGGAAATGCAGGTTTCTTGCTTTCTGACATGGCATGATGAAATATTGAATTAGAATGGAGCTGATTTCATGCACAGCAGTTATTTTCTATGTTTTTAGGGACCACCTGGGATTTTGCATTTTCTGTTTTGGTTATTGTGGTGGGGTTTCTTTCAGTTTGGTTAGTTGTTTTTGGGTTAGGGTTTTTGTTGTTTGGTTTTTTGATTTTTTTTTTTTTTAAGAATTGTAAGTCTCATAGATCTGTTGCAATATCATTATCAGGAAATGGAAGTAAGTTAAGGTCCCATCATGGGTTGTAACATTCTTGGGCCTCACTAGACTATCCAGTCATGACTTTTTTTAACAAATTGATTGAAATGGACTAATTCCTGCAGTATTTAATATCTCTCTCTTCTATTTCTTGGCAGCTCTTCCAAACCATCCAGTGATCTTCTGGATCTTCAGCCAGATTTTGCTGGTACTGGGCAGGCAGCTCCAGCACCTGCTCCTGTGGCTGCTGCTGCTGCTGCT
Source organism: Climacteris rufus (assembly GCA_013398175.1). Classification (NCBI taxonomy): domain Eukaryota; kingdom Metazoa; phylum Chordata; class Aves; order Passeriformes; family Climacteridae; genus Climacteris; species Climacteris rufus. The sequence continues at coordinate 1,267,670 of VZRZ01001244.1, forward strand.
GCTGGAGCCACTTCATGGGGAGGTAGAGAAACCTCACTGTCAGCATCTCTTCTTGCAGTCTCCATCTTCTTGCCTGGCTGAACTGAAATCTGCCTCTTTCTCTGCTAGCACAGGATGTTCCCAACTCACTCTCAGGCTTCTGCTGACCTGGCAGTCAGGCATCCCTTTGCAGCACAAGGCTACTTCTTCTTTCCAGGGATATGCATAATAGTATAAGCTGCTTATAAGGGCCTGACTGCAAAGCTGGGGTAGCCAGGATTACGTGACTAAAAGTGAGCAGGAAGGGGATGAATGAAGGTGAACAGGTAGAGTAGGCATTTCAAAACAGAAGAACCAGAACTGCTCATGTGCTTATTGTCAAGGTGGGGGCAAAAAACAGCTCTTCTGTTCATAGAGCAAAGCCCACAGATCAATAGGAGGAGGATCAAAAGTAGATTTTAAAAATGCGTCTAAAGTAAATGGTGGCGACTTAGTTCTGCTGCAAGTGTGATTACCTCTGACAACCCTAAACATATTTTAATAAAATATCTTCCTTGTCTGCTTAGAATAATAATATGGAAATAGAAGTAGAGGGCTAACTGCTTTCAAATAGGAACAACTAACCAGATCTCTGAAATCTGAGCTCTGTGGTCAACTGACCCTGTTGTTCCAGGCAGCACTGGCAGCTGGTGATCTGAAGAGACCACAGTAAATGCAGGCAGTGTTCAGTTCTGTCCTATTAAGACAATGAATTAGGCCAGTAAATGTGATTTAACTTACATAGTTGTAAACCCACTGTGGTGTAGTCTTAAGAGATCCTGTGTGGCAGCTTAATGAACTCATCAGCCCTCTCCAGGCAGGAATGCAGCACTGAGTCACGCTGACGCTGCTGTCAGTGCCAATACTGGGTATGGTGGCTTCTGCATTCCCTGTTTCTCTTCTTCGTTTTAGTTCATTAAAGATGACAGTGTATCTCAGCCACTTCATTATGAGAGGATAGCTGTGGCTGTCATGTAGAGAATATTTTACATATTCCAGTGTAATCAGTTGAATTAATTAATTTTTTTTTTCCCACAAATGTCAATTTTATTACTGGAAAGGTAATCTTACCCAGAAAGTAAGACCAAAGAGTCATCTGTTCTAGGATCCCTGGGACTAATTATTCTGCATTATTTTGATTGTATCCTATTTATCTTGCTTTGTCATTGCCAAGCACTGAAACACAAGCTTTTGAGATGTTTGAAACAGAATGGAAGAGCTAACTTTTTAAAGCAGTTGCTCATTCCTGCAATAATATAAATATAAATAAATAGCCAATAATATTGTAAACTATTCCTTTGCATAGTAATTGAAAGCTGATTTATTTGGTTTTTGGTTTGTTTTTTTTTTTTTTTTGACAAAACACATGGAGTTAGGAACTTAGGTGTTATTAGTCTTCTGAGTTACTAAAAACTTTAATATTGACTAGTAATGCACCTAGTCTTACTTCATAACAGAAAAGGACAGCTAACTCTTTTCCTTTGGCCAGAAATATCGCTACCCTCATCAAGTGTATTTCAGTCTTATCTTTCAGAATAGCATTTTGGTAACTTAGTAAGCTTCAACTTTGTCTGCTTTACTGCTGGCATGAGTCCAGATGACATGCTGCTGCACTAGAATCTTGCTTGCTTTTTGTTTTTTACTTTTTTTTTTTTTTAATTCTGATAGAATAAAAATATTGCACTTGGAGGGTAGGGCAGTGCTGGAGCAGATCCCTGATGCAAGCTAGTGAACTCTCCTTTCCTGGAGATTTTTCAAGACCTGACTAGTCAGGGCCATGACTGACCTGATCTGGTGTTGGGAGCAGTGTTGTTCTGAGCAGGAGGCCGGACAAGATGACCTTCCTTCCACCCAGGAGGACATGTAACAATGCCTCCCTGCTGCTTGAACTGCTTGCTCTTCTGGGCTACAGCAAGTTAAAGGGAACTAATGAGAAAATAGTAAAAGAGGAATTTGGAAGAAGTGCTGCAGTTCAGAATAGCCAGGAAAATGTGAATATCAAATACTTCATGGTGCAGCATCAATACATGTCAACAATAAACAATCCTGCTTTTCACAGTCTCACTGGCAGTGTGGATTCCATGTATTTTAGCATATGCTATATATTCATTATAGTGGACTATATTTAGGGGTATGTATGGCAACACACTATATTTTGTTGTATGCCTACTGTATTTCTAAATACACAGTATGTTGTCTAACAAATTAATAACTTGTGAAAATCTACACTTCTGTGCTAACAGGAGACCGTCAAGGTAGGGTACTATGCACCTGCAGCACACTGCAGGTGAATAAATAGGCATTTGGCAGGTATAGTAGATTATAATATTACAAAAATACAGTAGGTCAAAGTCTGCATCTTTGTGAAGTCTGACTCTTGGATATAAAAGCAAATGAACTTGAATTTCTGCTCTGAACTACCATGCAGTGTGCCTTAGAACATGGATTTGCTTACAGTATTGTTACTTTAATATTACTATATGTTATTAAACATTGGGTTTAATCACTCTCATATTAGGAGTAAGTGTAGATTGCTGTGCTGAATAATTGTAATCTCTGTATTGAGATCTGTAATGTAACTGAATAACAAAAAGGCATTGAAGGCTGATATAACTTAAAAGTTTGCCAACAGCTGTTTATTTCAAGTCTAGCCGTGAGACATTCACCTGGTGTGCAGTAATGGGATACCAGAGTGCTGCATTTTTAATGTACTGTTCTGCTCTTTCAGAATGGTATTTTGACTTACCTCAGCTTATGCAGTCAGTCTCAAGTAGAGCTCTCCCAAGGAACCAATTATGAAAATTGTAAAAAACCTACATGTAGGTTTTTGCTGCCGTTTTTACAAGTGTTGTAAAATAAAGACAAATTTGTGAAGATTGAGCTGTGCCTGCTCAAATCATTTTGCTTCCAAATGCTGGCCCATAGTAAAGGATCAGGACTCTGTGCTTGCTGTTCATTGTGGATCAGATGAACCCATGACCCTGTTATGTGTACAAAGAATCCAGGAGCAACACTGAGCTACTGGTTAGTAAACAGGCAGTTGCTGAGCTCAGACTATCCTAACAGCAGAATAAAAATTTAATAGGACAAACTCATGAGTTTTCACATGTTTTTATGTCTCATAGTTGATTTTTATGTAGGCAAAACTTCTGTGTTTGAGCTCAATCTGACTGATCTCAGAGGACATCAAATTGTAGGAAAGTCTGTCATTAAAGATGCTTCATTGGCTTCCAGAAACGGTTGACTAAGGAACCAAAGTTGGAGCAGAGCCAATCTGCTTATGCTTATGCTTATGCTGTCAACATTCATACTCCTCATAACAAGTGTTAACAGAGTTAGTTGTTTCTACAGAGCATGTTTGCTCTATGATAAATGCAGTAAAAGCTTTTGAAGAGGAGCTGCTCTGTTTATTTATTTATTTATTTATTTTGCACTTAACAGTTGTCCCAAGTCCAAGAACCACCACCTGTTTGTCTCTCAGAATGTATTTTGGGACTAAGGATGCCATGCATCATATCCTGAAGTAGCTTAATGCTGTATTTGCAAGCTGCTCACTGCCAGAGTACCCTTGCTTTAGGGTGTGCTCTGTGAAGGGTTACAGGGATGTACTGGTTCTGTTTTGAAGAGTTATTAAACAGAATGAGCCTTGTCATGTCAGAGTAACTTCTCGAATGGTAGAAAAGCAACTGTAGAAATTATGTTTAACCTAAACATGTAATTTAGAGTGAACATTTGGCTAATGAACATCTCCAATCTGGCAGTTCTACTAATTGGTCTGTTTTTTTTATTCTGCTCTCATTTTAATGGACAATCACTAGACCTCTTGGGAGAGGGTGAGTAATAGTTTTGATTTCTAAGACTTTTGGATGTTAAGACTTCTTACTAAAAGCTCCAGTTTTCTGGAGTTGAGGGGTTGTGGTCTCTGCCTCTCCCCTTACCTTTCCTGTCTGATCTTCATTTCTTGGTTGCATATAGATAACCTGGCTGCACTTTCCGGTGTTACCTCTGAGCCACAGATTTCAGACCCATTTGCCCCAGAGCCTACAGCAACTACTGCTCCAACTACTGACACCACAACTACTTCAGCTGCTGCTGCTACAACCACCACTGTTACTGCTGCCCCTGCTGAAGTGGATCTCTTTGGAGGTTAGTGTGGTTGCTGTAGTGCTCTATACCAGCTCATCAGGCAGACAAAACAATATTGAATTCAGCTGTTGTAACAAGGCCTCTGATTTAACCAGCTATACCAGAGGTGCCTGTGTGTTGGATGCTAGATGGAACAGGAAATACAAATTGCTCAACTATGTCTTTGTTTGCTGTGCTTTTAGCTAATAGACCTCAGCTGCATATACATGAAAAATGGAAAACTGTAAAATTTAAGAGTGGGTTTCCTTATGATAGAACTGCTAAGAACAGTAGTTCTCAGGTTCACACTGGGGTAAGCAGGAATTCTTTCCACATTATTCAATAACTATGCACTGTACTACAATTTCTGGGAAAAGCAGCTGTGCTTTCATAGTTGAAGAGGATGGATGTGGCAGTGTCCTTCCCCTTCGTTACTGGTCACACTTGAGCTATGTTGTGTTTCTTTTGGGTATTTCCTGCAAATATAGTATTGAGCCAGCTGAAATTACTGTATTTCAGCATTTTTGAGTCTAGGTTTTATTTCACAAATATTTGCAGTAAATTAAAGTGGTGATGAACTATGCAGATAATGTATAGGACACATATTCTTAAGAGTTTGGTTTGTTCATTCCATTTCTAATGTTATCTGCTACCCACTTGAGTAAGAATACATTTCCCACTGTATGTTGTCAGTTTTCACTTCTGTGGAACAGGAAGCTTCCCAACAGCATGTCAGAACTTATATTTCTTTTTAATACTATACCAGCCCAGTAATGCAGAAATCTTCTCATTTTAGCATGTTTAAGATCACCTGACCACCGCATTTTTCTAGTTTTCTCTTCTGTGATGCACACTTCCAGCATGGCAGGGGATGTCAGGAATAAGTAATAACTTACTTGCTATTAAGACTGAATTCCAGTCTCTTTGTGGGGTGTGTTTATCACTTTTACTGACAGGAATGCTGGAGAGGTCTCATACATAAACAGTTTGACTTCAAAGAGGTTTCCTAAAGACTGAATGTTCTCAGTTAGAAGGTGTTTTTAGGACTGACTTCAACAGACAGCTCCAAAACATCCCAAGTAAAAATCCTGAAAAGCTGAAAGAAAGGAATACAACTGCTACCTGCTACTTACCTCTGCTTTTACGAAGATTGATGATAGTCCAAGTGCCACAAGATCATCCAGTCCAGAAGCAGTTTCAAAATAGTCATGGGCAAGGTCCTGGATGCCACTAGGAGTGAGAGAGAGTCTGGTCAGAAGCCTGTTGCAGAAGCCAAGGCCTGTGCTTGTGAACAACCCTGCAGATGCATAGAGTGTGAAACTTATGCTATGTAAGCATTGAGGCTGAGCCAGTCCTGCATACCACACCCTCAAGTTGCGTTATTAATGTAGCATAGGTATATGACTTTTTGAAAATTGAAACCATAGTTAAATGGATAGGAATTACTGTAAACTTGTAACAGGATTAGAAAAACACCTACCTGTGCTTGTTCTTCCAGTTCTACAGCAGCAAGAACTGTCTTTTTTTCCTACCTTTTCCACTACTCTGTGTCTGGAAAGACAGCTACTGCCAAATCATGTGTCTCCTTCCAGGCTTGTCAGACAAAGACTTGGACATGTTTAGTTTCTAGAGGTTCAACTGTTCCTTAGATAACTTAGTGACGCAGGTTAAGAAGTGCAGCTTCACCCTCCAGTATGGAAAGAATTTCACTTGTGCAGTATGCAGACTTCTGTGACTTTATCTCTTCCTTCAAAGAGTATGTATTTTGTTGCTATAAATCTCCAGTGGATTATATATTAGATGAATACTGGGTTTTTTTTCCTGGAACACTTCAGAATGAAGCAAGGTTCTATTATTTATGATAGCAGAAATCCTCTAGTTCTCAAGACAAAAAAATCTCTAAACATACTCCGCAGTAAAGGTACTTTGCAGTGCCTTCAAGACACCCACTGGACAGACCCTTTTAAGATCCATGAGTCTGTGGTGAATTTCCATATCTCTGCTCATGGTTTGGGTTTTGGGTTTTTTTTTTTTTTTGTTTCTTTGTTTACTTTTCTTCTGAAGGCTGTGCTGTATACTAGCATCCTATACTAATATTCCTTGTTACTGTAAGACTGTGTACAGTGCAGGAAGAGGTAGTTTTGGGGCAGACACTGCTACTCTGTAGCTTTTGTGGTGCTAGACATGCTTACACTTAATCCTATTAAGTAGGTATTTGACCTTTGAGGTCTGCTGGAGGCACAGTCTTCAAGGTCACCTTTAACTTCTTGCAGTTTGCCAGTGCTTTGTTGCTTCACCTGGTTTGTTGTGGTGGGGTATGGTAGGGAAACACACAGGAGGAGTGATCTCAAGAGAAAGAATGTAAAGAGCCTTCAGGGAGTGTCTGGGTAGGGGAAGAAGCTGAAAGCTGCAGGAAAAAGGCAGCCAAGTTGAAGGAGGAAGCAGAAAAGGAGGCTTTGGAATAATTGTTGACTGCACTGTATCCCTGATACTTCAGCTGATATAAGCCTGCATGCTGCATGGGACTGGGCTTTGTCTTTAAGAGATAAGCTCTGCATTATGTGGTCATTGCTAATATGGTGTTGGAAAGCAGATGAGAAATGCAGGATTGATCCAGCATAGCTTTTTTAAATAACTCCATCTGATTAATGGGCAAGCTTTCAGTTACCTGGAAGAATTCCTTATCATGTTTCTAAGATTAAAAAAGAGGAGGCTGTTTTCAAAGTGCAGCTGCAATCATTCCTGAGAGGGAGAAATGCAAAGGTAGAAGAAAGGCAAAATACTTTGAAATGCCACTAAGTAATAGAATTTGGACACAGTATTTTTGGACTCTAATAATGTGCTGTTGAGTTACATTTTGTTGTGGGATTACTCTGTAAGCAGCACAAGTAACAAGTCATGGCAGACACTGCACTAATGTCAGTTATCAGGCATTAAGATGACTTGAATTGAAAGTGGATAGAAGAACTATGGTTTTCCCCGTAAAGAAACTACAGGCAAAGTAATGATGACTTTTGGCATTTAAGGGTTAGTGAATGTCCCTTATGCTGGTACCTGCTGGTATAGCAAGCTAGCACTTAGATAAAAAAACAAACAAACAAACATCAATAAGTTTGCATAATTATTATTATTTCCTTGCACTGAGCCTAGTGAAATATTTCTTTTTGACTCAGGTCAGATTTTCTTAGTCAAAAAGTAATGAAGAGTGACTGAAGAGGGAAAAAAACTCTGAAAACAGCTTCTCATATGCACTTTAGTTCTATGATATTTCCTGTACTTGTGACTTTCCACAGGATTGTTTCACATGTTGCATAATACATTAAATGATTGTAAATCAGCTCTATCATTATGTGTAAGTAACTTTGTCATGTATTGATGCCATGGCATCAAATAAAGCCTGAACTTGTGAGGTGAAAAGGATCACTCTGCAGGAACACTTATTTTGCTGCAGACAAGATGTATTGAAGCACTACTTCAGTGCTTAGTAACGTTGAAATGCCCTTGTTTGCACATTATTCAATAAGAACTATATTTATGAATTTAAGTGTAACGCAGAACATAATACATCCGTGTCACTCCTAGTACATGTTCTATGCAGTGTGACCATGCAAAAGTTTTAGCAACATCTTTTTAAGTTTTCAGGATGCCAGGAAATTCAAATGAGGACCTTATGCTAGTTGATTCTAGAAGTCAAAAGCTAAATTCACTTTTGAAACAGGAGTTGTAGAAATGTAAAGAATATAGTAACTACTTTAAAGGGAGAAAAATCTCTTACACTGCTGAATATGCAAATGTAGGGTTACTATGCCAATATGGAGGAACAAAAAAGAAAATAAATAGTCCTTTTTTAAAATAATAAAATATGCAGATTTAATTGTATTCATTTTTTTATGTTATGCTAGATTTTAGCAGAGGTCAACTGTGCAGCAGATCCTTTTGAAAAGAAATTAATAAACACTAAAGAAAAACCTTTGCTTTAAACTGTGAGTTGTAGGGTCACCTGTTCAGGTTGGTTTGTCTCTGTGTTCATACAGGTTTCTTGAACTCTCAGAGTAACTAATATTAGAAGTTCTTACTAGGAAGTTTTTCCTCTAGATTCCATTTTGAACTTAGGTATTTTTCCTCCTGGCATTTAAGCCAAGTCTGATGCTAAAAAAATTATTATGCTTGGCAAGAACCTTATTCAGAAGTGTCAGTAAATAGTAAAGCTGGTGCCAAACTATCTGTTTGCTTCAATTTATGGACTGGAAGGAATTTGTGTCCAGCTGAATATCTATGCTGGTTACAGTAGGTTACATCTGAACAGGAATAGGTGTTACCCTGAGGCTGAAGTGATCCCAGCATGGAACTAGTGACCAACTCGATGCATTCTGAATTTCTGCCTTAGATGTCATCTGGAGTCTATCTTTTCATTCTGGGAAATATAATTATGAATAGGGCTGACCAATCTCTCTGCTGTTGCCCTACAAACTTGTGTGGGTACAAACACAATTTTTGAAAGAGCCCAGACTGTTCCTTCATCTGAAAGCTGTTCCTGTAGAGCAAAACCCAACACACACATAACATATTCTCAGGTAGGACAGTGCAAACCTCTGCAGTTCAGTTCTGTGCTGAATTCCTTCTACATGGTACACATCAGTGTCTGGTATACATAAAATACTGGGATGTTCAACTCATTCTGGTATTTTTACTTGGACAACTGCCATCCAGTTTTGTTGTGGAACAACCTGTTACTTGAAAAATAGAATTATATTTGAAATGGCTTATCAGCAGGCCTTTTTTGCTACTAACTCATTTTAATTCTATTGTACAAGACTAATGGGCTTTTTTGTCTTCTGTTGAAGTTTCAATGCATGTTCTTTTGAGCTTTTTAGATTACCTGGCATAAACTGCTTTTAAAATGGTTGTTTTCATTCTAAAATTGACACCTTAGCATGTTAAGCTTTTTCCTGTGCTAATTTGACAGTGCAATTGCAGTATTCCCCAACAGATTTTTTTTTTAACTTGCTAACTTTGTAGCAGTAGAAAAATGGCCTTTACAAGCATCTTGAAGTGTTTAATCCTAATTGTGCAGTCTTTTTTTTTTTTTTTTGTGAACAAAATGCTTGCCTATGAGGATAGTTCAAATGGCACTGTCCATTAGGACTTCTTCATAGAATTAAGAGCTACAAATGCTGGTTTAAGCCTAGAAATAATGCTGTAAAAATTCATAGCTTGAAATTTAAGCCACTTTGGAAGTTGCAAACAAAAAGAAAAAAACAGTTGAAGAGCAAGTGGCAAACAAACCAAAAAAAGAAACCAGTCAAAGAAAACTCATGAGCAAGTCATCCCAAAACCCCAAACCAGTTGTTTTCTCTGACTTGACTGGTTGGCCTAGAAGTGATCCTAAAAGGACAGACAGGCTATGGCTGGCCAGCCATCAGTTAAGATGAACATTCTTGATTGGTTTGAATCAAGCTGAATAAATATAACCTATGCATCAGGTTATGGCTTCAGAAAGATCCAGCTGTTGAGAAACAAGTAAGTTCCGTTTTTCAGATGTTGCATGACTGACTTGGCTCAAAGACTAGAAATGGTAGATGCAGATATCTACCAGAATAATTGTATTGTTACTCATAACAGTGCAAAGCACTATGCAAGTAAACTCACAGTTGCAGATTAATCACATGTAATACAGGCTTTGAGCATGCAAGTTGTTAATATCTGCTCTTAAGTTAATTAGTTAATTTTGGGTAGTACATGAGCATGCTGCTCTGAACCCTTATACAATGAGAATAATGCCTTCTTTTACACTCACTGTGCTTATTGTGGGCAACCCAAGAAGCTCCATCTGCAAACCCTCTCTAGAACCTGCTTGTATGGGGTTGGGGGAGAGACAAAGCGTTTTGCGCTGCATGACTTGTCTTGCTGTTGGAGTCATTACATTCATGTTGTATAAGGGGATCTACCTATGCAATTTAACTTGGTTCTTTTACTATATTTTTCTTCTCTTTATTCTTTTTTTCTTTTAATTTCTGTTCTTAAACTGCACCCAAGATGCCTTTGCAGCTTCTCCTGGGGAAGCCCCTGCAGCAGCTGAAGGGGCAGCAGCACCAGCTACCCCAACCCCTGTAGCAGCAGCTCTTGATGCATGTTCAGGAAATGGTGGGTTTTATGTCATTAGATAGTCTCTTGTTTTGCTGGTTTTTTTTTTTTTTTGTTTAAACTACATGGCAGTGTGTTTTTCTGAAAATTTCATAGTGTTTGCAATTGGTAAAAACAAACCTTAGACTGAAGAGCATGCTTAACAGAACTGCCTGTTTTGGAGTCCTAGTGACTTTGTGTTTATTTGGTAGTGTTAATAAGCAGTTCAGTGCTGAGTTGTAAGCAGTAGCCTGGATAGTCTTTTGTCATGTTTGTTTTTTTGGCCTTGTCAAACAGTCTTTGAAAGGTCCCCCCTCTAGTAACTAGAACTGCTCAGCCTTTCAGACAGTCTTTATTTAGAAAAACTGAAGTAACATGTCTGGATAAGCAAGGTAGATGTTAGAGCGACCTTCTCTGTGTGCGTGTGTGTATTTGCAGTATGTGCATTGCCTATAGTTGCTTTGTTCTTGACTTCCTCCCTCACTGATCCAAAGTATGCATACACATATATTTCCCCTCTCCTTTTTACAAGACCCCTTTGCCCCATCCGAAGGTAGTGCAGAGGCTGCTCCTGAGCTGGACCTCTTTGCTATGAAGCCAACAGAGACTGCTGTTCCTGTAGTTACCCCTACAACTAGTGCAGCCACTCCAGTTCCTGCAACAACTCCTTCTCCAGCTGCTGCTGTTGCTGCTGCTGCTACTGCTACTACAGCTACTGCCACTACCACTACTGCCACCACTTCTGCTACCGCCACCACCTCCGCTCCTCCTGCTCTAGATATATTTGGTGGTAATTTTGTTTTTAACTCTTTGATTCTGGTGGATTGATCTGTCAGGAGTACCAAATGAACAGTTCATTGTTGCATGCGTGTTGTGTGCTAGGCTTTCAAACCAGAGAGCCTATTAATTTCAAATATGATGTGCAAAATCTGAAACTTCTGTTTTCAGTCCTGCCTTTCAAAATGAGTTAAAAGTGTGTTGTGTTCTTGGCCTTAGATTTATTTGAGTCTGCTCCTGATGCACCTGCTGCAGCACCTAAACCAGATGCTACTCCTAGCATAGATCTCTTTGGTACAGGTAAAGAGAGAACTCTTTCAATATTCTGCTGCTTTGAGGCTGTGCAATGGTGTAAACTGATTTAAGTGATACTTACTACTTGTTTTTTCTTTCATTTCTGGAAGATACATTTTCATCTCCACAACCTGCAGCTTCTCCTGTGCCTGAGAGTTCTCTCACTGGTGATCTCTTATCTGGTGAGTGCTTGTTTTCAGAGGCCGTTCTACAGACTTCCTGGGATTGCATTTTTTTTCCGAAAGTAAAATTAAAAAAATAAATCAACTTACTGCCACTTTACATCTTTAAACTGAAATACTAAGAAATATTAAGTTTTGGGTTTGCTGCTTTGGTCACAAGATGTGCGCTTGCTGAAGATGCAAATCATGAAGTGGCTGACACTGAAGTTCAGTAAGTGATGTGGTTAGTGAGAGAAGAAATTCTCCTCTATTCATAAGAAAATTCTTAACAATCAATGCTTTCTTTAAAGTACTGTGGTTTTCAGTTGCTGTGTGAGAAATGTAACACTTTCTGTTTGCAGTTCTGGAGACTGTTACCCGAATTTACCAAACCTGTGGTTCTAACTGTTGGAGCCCCTGTGGCTTTGAAATATTTAGCTATCATTGTCGCCTTGCTGATACTAAATATTATTTATCCTATGCTTACTGCAGTGGATGCATTTGCAGCCCCCTCTCCTCTACCCACTGCCTCTCCAGCAAAGGTGGATTCTTCAGGTGTGATTGACCTATTTGGTGGTGGGTATTTTTCTTTCCTCACCACTTCAGAGTTGAATCACTTCATTTCAATTACCTTTGCGCTTTGCTAAAGCTGCGGGTTTCCCCTTCTCACAACTTTTCTGTGTGGCCTTAGGGCTGAGTCTGGCATGTCCTGTTCTTAATATTGCACAATAACGAACTGCAAATAAGCTGTCGGTGTTGTCATTGTGTTGTCATCACACTTGCCATTCTGTCCTCAGTCAGTGCATGTATGGCTCTTCCTCAGCTGTCCAGTGAAAGTCTCCTCTGTCTTTTTTCTTCTTTGCAAGTCTTCATGGTCATGCTGTTTCCTCAGTTCCGTTTCTCAAAGCAGCTGAAGTTTTGAGGGTGACTTGTCTCAAACTGGGTATATCTGAATCACAGGATCTTTGTTGGATTTGACAGGGTGGAAATTAGGATGAGCACAACCAACTTTAGGCATGTTGCGGAACATGCATGGTGCTTTGAAGCAGTGAATTTCAATTTAGTGAAATATTCCTCTAAAAAGACTTTGTGTGAGCCACTGGATTCTGTCTGGAATTACTCCAAACTCTCATCCAATTCATTCATCTCCAAAGGACTTAACACTGTTGTCCCAAATGCGATGATTTGTATCTGAAAAGAGGCCCAAATAAAACAGAAGGGATTTCTTTCAAGCGTTGGTTTGTTGTACATCCATTTTTCCACCTGAACTTTGCATCCGTGGTACTGCTCTGCAATAAGGATGGCCAAGCAGTTGTGTTTTCTTCTGGTGATGTATGAAGTGGTTATTATTTTGTCATCTTTTGTTTGTGATAAGTGATTAATTAATATATTTAATATTGAACTCTTTACTTTTTTTGGTGCTTTCTGGAATTCCCTTTAGATGCTTTTGGAAGTAGTGCTTCTGAACCCCAGCCCACAACCCAGGCTGCTTCTAGTTCCTCAGCTTCTGCAGACCTACTTGCTGGTAATAAAGAACTTCTAAAAACTTGTTATTTTAGACCAATACTAGGAAATGGTCTTTGAAATCATTAATGTTCCTTGGGTGTAGATAGTGGAATAAAATACTTGTTTGCAAGATTTCTTAGTACTTTAGATGTTTTAAGTAAAACCATAATGATTTATAATGGAGGCAATATGCTGAAGTACAAGCTAACTTCCTAGATTATTTTCCATGTTTTTTGTTTTCCTACCTCCCACACAAGTCTTATTTTTCTGTACACAAGTCTTATTTTTCTATAAGACTGTACAAGTCTTATTTTTCTGTACAGAAAAACTTTCTTTGGCTGCCTGTAGCAGCACTGAAGTTAAGCAGTGTTCAAGCTATGCTTCCTGTTCCTTACTGCAAATTAAAATTTGAGTTCAGTCAATTTTGTTGCTTTAATTGATTGAGGTTGAACAGTTAAACGTTAGTAGCTTGAATGAATTACTTTGTAACAGTCTTGCATTTATCCAAGGAGAGTGGGATGATGAGAGCACGTTTTTCTGAGCACAAAGGCATAGAAGTGGTACAGACCCTCTCCTTCCACTGGGCGAGATGAGGTCTGTGCTAGTGCTGCATGTGGTATCCCTGCCATGCCCTATATCAAAGGTTGGATAACTGTGTTGTTTTAGTCTGCATCTTATAGATAAGCAGCTTCAGCTCAATTCTGTGTGTACTATTATCCAAAATTCTTGCTATACCATATGTTGTAGTGGCTATAGTGGTTGTGCTAAACAGTTGTCACTCCTCCCCATCCCAGTTTGAAGTTTGTAGAGAACAAGATCCCAGCACAGGCACTTCTGGTTTATAGAAGATTTGTCTTAAATTCTCCCATGTTTCTGAAAGGTAAATTTGTGTTGTTGCTTGAAAAGGCTAGCCCAAAAACTGCGACTAGTCAGGAGTAAGGGAATAAAAGGTGGGTATTTATTAGAAAGGCCTTCAAAGGTACATTTAGGGCAGACAAAGCCCCCCAGGGGCATCACCCAAAATGGACGACAAGTCACGAGTTCTCCACACATTTATAGGTTTGGTCCATTTGCATATCCGCATAAATTCACCAATTAAAACTTTGCAATTTCCCCCTAGCTCCCTTAGCTCGCTCCCTCCCCCCCTTTAGAAGCTGGGCCTGGGCAGTCTAAGTGTCCTTGAAGAGCAAGCCCGGAGAGGCACTGTTATGTCTGTAGAGAACAGCAGCTAACAGGCTATGAAGCATCTCAGAGTCACACGCCAGGCAATACAGAATTTGAAAAATATAAGGATTAAAACCTAAGGCAACAGTGTCATGAGTTAAATTAACACTAACCCAGCCAAAACCAGCACAGTTTGTAGAATTGGTTGGTAGGTTATCACTACATTTCCTAGTACCTGTTCAAAGTGTGGTCATTGTCTAGTTGTGCCACAGGAAGGTAGAAGTCTAGAAGTCTAGATAATAATAAGGTAAATGTCCATACTCAATTGGCAAACCAGATCCTTAAATTGTCCCATAAAGCTTTAGAACAGACTGCTTCAGATTTTAAGGTAGAAGATTACTTTTTTTTCATATTGCTTCAATAGATCTTTGTATTAGTTAGTGTATGAATGGCTTAAGGCAAAAGATAGGTTTTAACTAGTAGATTCTGAAAAATGTCAGTCTCTTGCAGCTGTGTGTGTTATCAGGAGAGTGAGTGCAAAGAGGTTGTTGGACAGAATCTAATCCTGCTTATGCAAACATTACAATACAAAATATTTTATGTCCTTATTGGTAACTAAGCTTAAATTCAAGTAGGAATTGTGCTCCAGATGGCTTAAACTTCAGCAGTGTGCTCTCTGTATCTGATGAGTTGCATTGAGTCAAACCTGAATTATAAAAGAGATGTTCTAAATACTCAAGCAGACCTGAAGCAGCTGGGGTGAATAGATGATTTTTTAAAAATTATTTTATTTTTGCCTTGAGTATACATTCAAAAGATTTCTAAGTATTTTTTTTGTTTGGTTTTTTGGCAGACAGAGAGAGTCTGCAAACATTGCAGCATATTGCTAAGCATTTGTTCACTCTAGATAATGGCAGATGTATAGCCTGCAGTGTAATCCAGTTTTAAATTTAAGAGTGTCTGGAGTTCATATGGTGGCTGAAGGCTTGTCCTTCATGGTTTATGAGTGTTTGGTTGTACTGCGTGTGTATATGCATAATGTTATGAGCATACATACTATGCATAATTGTCTTAAGTGTTCTGCTGTCAAGTAAATTTCTGCTCTTTCTTGGCTCACTTGGGAAATTTGAAAGAAATGTTTTCCTACTCAAAACCTTTCAGCACACAAAGCTAGAATTATGCTGATAAATACAACAGTCTAGCCGTTTTCCCTTCTAGATCTTTCTATCCAATTAAACTGTGTGCATGTGTGTCTCAATATGCATTCTAATAGCATATTCTTATATGAAATCTTACTGGAATGTGTAAGTAAAAGCAACCTCAAAATCAGGCAGTTGGGAGGGTCCAGAAAAATACATCTCTCTCAGTTGCTGCTCTTTCTGCAGAGTTTCTCTGGGTCTTGTGCACACCCAGGACAACTAGGAACTTGATTTGTTAAAGGAATTTTATGGCTTCTGTGCCTGGTGTTGCTTATAAATTGTGCAAGGCTAGAAGTTATGGAATTAAGAGCAGTCACCATGCAGATTTTCACCAGAAACTGGGAACTGCTCTGGAGCTGGAGAAGCAGACATTTTATGGGGTTTTGCAAAAGCTTGCAGAACTTTCTAAGCAGAATCTTATTAATGAATGTTGGACCATACTTTTCTGCCAAACTCCTTGTTCTCACTCAGGGAATGGAAGCACAGGCTCTTTAGATGGCTCCTGTGCTTTAGGAATTGCTGCAGTGGACTGTCTTTGTCACCACTGGACCTTGTCAATCTGCTTCTGATCTGATTCTTTGGAGATTAGTATATTTTGCAGACAGGTTAATGCACAGAGCTTTGCCTTGAGAGAGATGATGATCTAGGACAGAGCTTGTGTTAAGGGTAGGAGGACAGCCCAGCAACAGTGATGTTTTAGCAGTTAGCTGCTACAGACCACCTGCTCAAGAACAGGCAAGTAGAGGAAGCCATTTTTAGGCAGCTGTAGAAAGAATACTACTACAAGCTTTGGCACTTGGGCAGCTTGAACCACCATAGTATGTGCAGGAAGGGAGAGGGAATGCAGCTGGGCACGGGTGATCTGGAATGTGTTAGAGAATCTCTTGATGTGGGTGATCAGGGCATACCAGGGTGAGTTCAGTGGAGAACCACAGAGATAGTGACTTGTGCACATGACATAGGAGGAGAAGCTGAACTGGCCCCATTCAGCCTTGAGAAGGCAGAAGGGAACCTTTATACGTGTCTAAACTCACAGGAGTATACAGAGAAGACTAGCCAAGTTCTTCTTGGAGATGCACAAATAGTAAAAAAAAGGCAATGTGTGTGGGAAACTCATTAAATACTGTAATGGATGATCTGATATGATAGCAGGCCACCCAGAGAGACAGTAAAATCTCCTCTTGTAGGTGCCAAGGCAAACCTGATTTGATTAGACTGATTTTGAGGAGGATTTTGGGGTGGTTGACCTCCAGAGATCCCTTCCAACCTACGTTATTCCATGACAAACCCACTTCAAGAACAGCCCATGGAGAGATGAGGGCATCTCTGATCCCAGTGCATTTGTCCATATTCAGGGTTAGCAACTGTGAGCATGAGACTTGCTGTGGTCTAGGGTTTGGGTTATAAGGGCTTCTTGGTTCCATTACACTGAAGTAAGCCTAATAAACACAGGGAAGCTGCTGGAATGTTCTTTATTTCGGACTGCAGAAAGCAGTCTGCTCTGCTTTTCCTGCTTCTGCCTCCCTGACTCCAGCTGGTGCCCTTGGTTGGTAGCATGTGAAGGGACCAGTTTAGGTTATGATCTGGGTGTTTTTGGTCATTACCTGCAATGTGGGAAGCTTCAGCTGAGGGGTGCAATATATGAGGTGTTTCTAATCAAGTTGCATTCTCCTGGACCTGTAGTGCACAGTCAGGTTTGCAGTCCTTCTCCCAGCTGTGTCTGGGGCCAATGTATTTGTTCACACAGGCCAGGTGTTCCACACCTAAAGCCTCTCTCTGGTGGTACAGCAAGTTACTGGCCTGGTGCCCAGGACCCAGTGATGGCACACCACTCTCATTTCCTCTCAGGAGGTTTTGGTTTGAATACAATTGATCCTGGTTGGCATGGGAGCAACAGGGGGGCAGCTTGAAGACATCTTGACCAGGAAAACCAGGATATTTTAAGATGGTGAGAAAGGCTAAACTGGATTAGTAAAGCACTGCCCTCTGAACTGAGATTTCAAAGTAGTTGGTGGGTGATCATGTGCATTTCTTAAGATAGTCTTCTGCTTCTTTTTTTTCTAAACTAACTGTTTGTTACATTCTGCTTGAGAGGTTACTTACCTAGAACAATAGCATGTAGAGCTGGAAGAATTGTGATCCCTACTCTGTTGATCTGCCTCCACAGAAATCTGAATAAAATACATTAATGTTTTTATTGATAACTCTCAGAAAATCTTTCAATTCCCATGGTCGTACCTGGCATACCAAGGATGCTTGTGTAGTACTGAAGTTATTTACAACGGTCTAGTAAGAATTGTCCTTATCATTCTGCCCTCTATAGATTGAGATTTTGGTAAACACAGTCTAACAAGATTGACTCTAATGTCCTCACCTCTCTTACATGTTTTTTAAAAGGCTTTGGAGGTTCTTTTATTGCTCCCTCTCCATCACCATCTCCAGTCACTCCAGCTCAAACTGGATTACTACAGCCTAACTTTGATGCAGCTTTTGGAACAGCAGCTCCAGCAACTGGTGGTTCATTTGATGCATCAGGTGAGCCACGGGGTTTCTTTCAGTGAATTTTCTAATGTGTTTTATGTGTTAAATAAATGAATGACAACATATTTAGTCTTGGAGGACAAGCAATATCAGTGAGCTCCCTTTTCTTTCTCTACTGGAAGAACCTCAGGGTGGTGTTAGGGCTGGTGTGTGCCCAAGAGCTCTCTGTACCCACTTTTGTACTCTACCATGTCAGTAAAAAACAAACTAGCGTGTACATCATCCTTGCATGTGCTTGATAGCATGAATCAGGAATTACACAAGGGAAACACTACTCTGTAAATCAAGTATACAGGCAAGTCATCTTGCCACTGCTGCTGAAGGTGCTCTAGAGCTTGCATGGCACCTGAGGGTACACACAACAGAAACTGGCCTAGAGTTCTTTGCCTGACTGTAAGCTTAAACTTTTATCACTGCTATCATTTTTTTTGCATCTCTTCCATTCTGTATTTTTCATGCTGGGTCCTTGCTACAAACTTAAATTGGTGAGTTCTACAACTGTACAAGAAAAAAGATGGAAGTAGTACTGCTGCTTGGTTATTTGGTTGCTTGCCAGTGCACATGCTACCCCTTCTTGTTGACTTAGCCTTAGCATGTCCGTCAAACACAGATCAGAAGATAGAACTCAGGCATGAGATGTACCAAGCAGTTTGACTTCAAGGGATCTAAAAAATGAACTTCTGAGTTAGATGACTGGACTAAGGAGGATAGCACTGTCAGTGTGGATGGTTCTGGTTCCTTCTGATCTCATAAGATATTAGTAGGTTTTCCCAATTCCCTGCTGCTTGCAAGTGAATAGTAACATCTTGAGACTGCCAATCCTGTTGCTGTGAGATGTCAAGGTATATGACTGCCTTTGCCAAAGTGATTCTGACTGGTATTTGCAGCAAGATGTTCATTTTAAAAACCTTTAAATGAATATCTCCTGACAAATGTGTGTGTATCTGACATCTCTGTAAGGATGGTTGTAAGAAAAAAACGTCATGTGGAAGTGGTGCTGTATCTATGTAGATTCAGTGCTCCAATTAAAATCCTTTTAGGCATGTCTTCTCATATTAGTTTTCATCAGTATAGCTTTTTCAGGATTACTGTACATTCAGTGTCCAGTAGAATGACATGCATGCCCTTGTTGGCATTACTTTTAATGTCAAATGTTGTTTTGGTAAGACTTGTGATGTGGTTGTCTGTGCTGTATTCGTTGGAGCAACAGCAGAGTAGCAGGCAGTGCTTTCCTTACCACAGCTGCTGTTCTAACCTGCTTTCCTTTCACTTCCAGTGTTTGATGGCTTAGGTGATCTTCTTATGCCAACTATGGTTCCTTCTGGTCAACCTGTAGCACCTACAGCCACAGCAACAGCCACTGCTGCAGCAGCCAGCAAAGGCCTCGGAAGTGATCTTGATTCTTCTCTTGCAAACTTAGTAGGCAGTAAGTGACAAATTTTGGGTTTAAGTAGTGTGGCATGCAGCTACGTTACCTTTCCATGGAGCCAAATACCTGTCTATTTTAGCTTGCTTCAGTGTCCTCCTGTTCTGCTGGGGAGATTGGGGGAGCTATGGGCAGGAGTAAGGCCTGAGTTGGATAGCTGATTCAGGTAGTCTGGGTTTGCCCTTCTTTGAGCCCAGCATCTGAGTCAAATAATGGCATTTGTTTGGTAGGTGTGATTTGCAATGCGTGACTGTCCCAGGTACCTTCCAGAGGCACATCAGATGCTTAGTGGATGTGCCCCTCTGTAATAAAGGAAAGGTGAAAATTGTCCAAAGTGTCTGATTGCATTGTGAAAATGAAGCAGCAAAGCTGGTGGACACAAATAACTGACTTCATGTTTAATGAGAGAGGGAGTAGCAGTAGGATGATGAGTGCACTCAAGAACAGACCTTCTCTCAGGCAGAGAACTTACCAACCATGTTCTTGAAATGCTAAAGTAAAACCTGTTCTTTCCTGTAGTAGGAAGAGGGCTGAAGCCTTTGTAATTAGAGATCAGTAGCCACAACACCCCCCAAAAATCTAACAGAGGCACATCTAGGCTAAGAAGTAATCCTGCTGAAATTGTATTTTGGAGAACTGCATAAATGGAATACTCTTTTAGTGTATGTAAATACAGCACAACAAAGCTATAACTGATCTTATGATGCCTACATGTCTGTTAGATGTGGGGGAAAATACCATGCTTAGAAGTTAGCAGAACTCTTAATCCCTTGAAACATCTTCTGCAAGTCATTTGGTATATCCAAGTTTGGAGGAGAAAATCAAACTGAGGAATTACAGGACTTACAGGACTTATTTAAACTTAAGACTTCTTCCAAAGGGTAATTAAGGAAACTATACTATTTCTAATTAAGGAAACAATACTATTTCCATTTATAACAGAGAAGATAAAACAGTGAAAAACTTATAGGTATTGTTCAGATTTATGTGTATGTGGAAAACAGCTTTTTATTTCCATATGTGTAATGAGGAGCAGAAACTGGTGTTGTCATTCACGGTAAATAATTTTATTCTCTTAAATAACTTAGCATTTTGTAGACCTAAATATACTGTTACTTTGGTTTGCTTATGAAGCAAAAGCTGCAGGGTTTCTGAAATGTTTGTCTTGAAGAAAGGGTAGATGTGGCCAGTCCTCTGATGCTGTCTAAATGACGACAGCCAAAACTTTCTTACTCTTGATAAGCCCATGTGCAATGAAATGTAAACTGTTACTTTGATACGCTTCAGATTACTAAACATGTGGCTTCTTTTTTATTTCCTTTTTTTTCTCACAATTTTCAGATCTTGGAATTTCTGGTACTACTTCAAAAAAGTAAGTTCAACTTTGTTTAAAAGTAAAAGGAAGTTTTAAGCTGTGCTGTATAGACCTGCATCTGTTTCAGTGTTTATTAAGAAACAATGAATTGGTTAAGTGCCCATACCTCCCAGTCCAGAAAAATTCTGCAGAGAGTATTCTATGGTATACAGGCTAAATATTCCTGATATAGCTTTTAAATTTACTGTCTTTAATCTTAGTCTTAGAAATACCTTTTTCCTATCAATTACTGTCTTCATGTTGGATAGCTGGTTTCCAAACACCTTATAATGAACAAATAGCCCAGATAATAAATTATGTAACTTCCCTCAGTAATCTAGGCTAATATGTAATAGTTTTGTTGTATTTTTATAGATGTTGGATGTACTTATTGTGTAGACATTAAAATACTTACAAAATAGAAAAGAGATTCATTCCATGCAGTGCTAAGTTTCTTTTTGCAAAAAGAAATATTGACAACATTACATTTATTTTTTTAATGTATCTTCTTAATCTAATTGCTTACTTCTGCCCTGAGTCTTCGTCTGTATGCAAGACTTCAAAATGTTTTGTGCCTCTTTGGAGATGGTAGGAGGGATATGTATAAACATATCATGAGGTTTAGCCCTGAAATGTAGCTTCCTTCAATCTCCTTTGTTCAAATGATATATTTTATTCTGGGTAGAGCAGCCTCTAACAAAACCTGGTTTTGCAACAGCCCTTTTATTCTATGAATGATTTGTTTCTCTTGTATCTATCAACTTTTTTCAGAACTGAATGCTTTCCTCCTTCAGCTGTTTGAGCAAGATTTCCAGCACTGAAATGACCTTTCAAAGACATCTAGCAGGCAGCTCTCCTGCCTGGCCCCAGTAGAATAGGCAGTAGCAGTCCCTCTTCCTACTTTGCAAGGGTATATGCAATATGTTACCTTCAGTCACTACTAAGTAAAACTTCTCTTTAATTCTCACTACAAAGGCCATAACCATGTAACTGACTTCAGCATAGAGTGTTCTGGTGTCTACTGCTAACAACCCTTGAAAATGAGTGTCACTAAAAGTAAAACTTTCTGTTAATAACTGCATACACCATAAGCTAATGTAGCTGCACGCCTAATGCTAATGTATGCTGCAATTGGTTTTCATTTTCACTTTGGAATTATACAAATAATAGCCTGCCTCTTTCCCTCTCTATTAGGGGAGACCTTCAGTGGAATGCTGGAGAGAAAAAGTTAACAGGAGGAGCCAACTGGCAGCCAAAAGTAGCACCTGCAACATGGTCAACTGGTGGTGTCCCAGGTGGTCCATTGGTAGGTGGTTACTCCATAGATAACACTGGTATTGGGCTATCAATATTTGTTAAGACTGTGCAAGCATACATGTAGGCATTGCTCCAGTCTACTGAGGCTAAAGAGTTTGCTTATGTATAAATTATATTAATGTTTCAATCACATTTTTTAAGAACAGATCAACAGCTGGCATAAATAAACCATTAAGTAGTAAATGAAAAACACACTAGCATATGTATCAAGGTGTTGCTCTACATGTACATTTAATGCCTATGGCCATTTCCAAGTGTGTGATTAGCCATGTAGGTCTTGCTAGCATGAGGCTCAGGTTGATTGCCCAAAAGAAAATGCTATTGATCCAAAGCTGAAGTACTGTAAGGAGAGAAAATAAATAGGTTTCTCTCAATTTTCCTGAATGAAGTAGATCAGAAGACTACACAGTATTCATACTGATCAGGTGACTGATGTTAGATCTGAAGTGGGTAGCTTATTTAGCAGGGTAAAGCAGTCTGTTGGAAAAGTTGAGATTACCCTGTAAAAAGTATCAGAAGGCACTAACTTTAAGAGAAGAGGATCGAATTGAGCTAAAAATCTAAACTTGACACAAGAGAAACTTGATCATGAGCAAGTTACAAAAGTAATCCGAAGTGGGGTAATACATCATCTCATCAAATGTCTCACAGGGCTTAAAAAAACCTCTATTTGAAAAAAAATGGGTTGGGAAAGTAAGGAAAGAACTCCAAAGGGGAACCATGACCAGATAAGTTCCTTGCTGCCACAGCCAGGTGCTAGCATGACTCCAAGTATGTTCCATAACCTTATGGAAGATACAAGAATTCCCTGTACTTCACTTAATGTGTTAGTTGTAACATGAACTTTTTTTCTTAATAGAAAGGCTGGGCAATACTGTACAGTGTAAGTGAATTTTTTTTTTGATCTCTTACTATACTTACTTACTAAACATGAAGATACTAACAGCATCTCACCTGCACTGCAGTTGTTGTTGCTGGCTTGAAACTAGCTAGAAGCTGCCTAACGTGGCTCCTCTTGGACTGTCTGTCCAACAGACAATTCTCAGGCAATGGGTTGAATATGGCACTAGTGATTAACCATTTCTGTGCTGTAAGCTTGAAAATAATGCCTTCAAACTGTGCTTGCTTGACTTGGAGGTGAACTGTCTGATGACTTTACTGCGTGAAATTTCAAACTTCTGTAGCATCAGCCTGATCTTGTAGTGATTTTACCATTTCTGATAAGTAACTAGTCTTTCTGGGAAGCTGTAGTTTTGATAACATTTCATGAAACCTGTGTGTTGTATATATTTCTTCAAAATCGTGCACTTAGGTATTTTTTTTGAAACCAAGGAAAACCAGATCTGCAGGCAAAATAAATATGGAGACAAAAATGTAGCTTTTCTTCAAGTTACTGTTTAACCACCTAAGTTTTGATCACTTCTTCCCTTCCTTGTGATCTTTAAATTTCTGGATTGAAATCAGCAAAATTTAATAAAAGCTTATTCCCTTAAGTGACCCTAGTGCTTTGAGGCAAAAGCAGATTCAGTTTGTGTGGCCATTTTCTTGGCATCTGCCTAACTGGATGTTGATCTACATACAATGTGTTCCTGTGAATCCAGACAGATCACTGTATCTGATGTCATTAGCCTGTGTGGTTTTATTTCTTACTTTTCATACCTGAGTGCCCACATCTTGATTTTAGTTTGGGGACTCTACTAGCACAGTACGGCTTTTAACTGAAATGCTCCCCAGAAAACTTTGTGACTGGAATAGAGGTTAATAAGTTCTTAGCCAGAAAATGTAGGCTGTTTGATTAATGAATCTGGGACAGGTTATCTTGACTTGTGTCCAGCTTCTTAGGAAACTGGCATGTTTTAATCTGGAAGGATCAACCAAGGGCACTAAAATTCACAGAAATGGAGTGTGCAGTGAGTAATTCCAGAATATCTGCAGAGACACACTGTCCTTTGCACTGTAGGTGTGCTAGATACTCTCCAAGTGTAGTGGGATGTTACTGGCTCAGGTTAGGGGGTAAGGATGTGGAGGCACAGGCATGACCATACAGCTCCTGTAATAGCTTGAAAAATTGTGGCAATGTGCTTAGGCAATACAAGAGCAGTAATTAAATCCTACTGCCATTTTTACATCCCTTCCTTGAATGCTTTCTGCCTCTCTTTGGAGTTGTTAATGATTTGGGTTGTATATATATCTGTGAAAAGGAGAGACTTGGATGCTTTCAAGGCTATAAGGAGATTCTGTGCATGGGAAGTTACAGAGAAGGGAGCCAAAAGGAATGATGTGTAGGTTGTGCTACATAAGTTAGGTGGGGTGGCCTTGTTCCAAGATGGTCTTGTGCTGTATATCCAATCAGACTACTAAACTAACAGTTCTCTCTTCCTGAAGTCTACTGGATGATAACCTTTTTTTCCTCCTTGTATTATTTGAATGAAAATCCTAACAAGTCGAGCATATGAATAAAAACAATAGCAAGAAAAACTAAACTAAGGTAAAGTGTGTAATGGTCCTGATTGTGGTTTAAGTGTGTGAACTTATTCTTTAACTTCAATGAATCTTGGTGTGTAATTATGTTTTTCCCTGTAAACTAATTATAGCAGCTATTTCCCTTAGCTTTACAATCTGCTTAAGCTTTTACCAAAATACAGTGCTACGGTAAGTGGTATAGTGTGTTTAACTGTTAGGAAATTGGGATGCTTTCTTACACTGTGTAGAAGGAGGAGAAAAGTGTGCATTTTCTCGGGCCTGTTTTGAGTTGTAGTCAGTAAATGGACTGTGTTCATGAAGCAAATTGGGGTCTGTCACTATTGTTTTTTATGAAGGAACAAGCTGAGCATCAGCATAAGGACTTGTTCAGCTCTCTCATTCTTTGAAATATTGTGGTTTTGAGGTTACATATGTGCTGCATAACAGTCCTACTTTCCAGAACCACACTGAAAATGCTGAAGACTCCGTGTGGTTTCCAGATGGTTGGTGTTAGCTTTGTGCCTTCTTTTTTTTTTTTTTTTAATTTATTTTTTTTTAGGCAGGAGCTGTGCCTCCAGCAAGTGCCGTTCCTGCTGCAGGAGGTACTCCACCTGTCCCACAGCCAGGAGCAGCATTTGGAATGGTGAGTCTCTTTTGCTGCACTGCTCTCCTTCCCTCACCCAGAGCCCTGCTGACTCTCTTGATTTACAGCCCCCAGCAGGTGCAGGGGTGCCCATGATGCCCCAGCAGCCGGTCATGTACGGGCAGCCCATGATGAGGCCCCCGTTTGGAGCTGCCACTGGCCCTGGTGTACAGGTGAGAGTTACTACTACATGAATGTTCAATTGCTCTCTAGAAAATAGATTGTGTGTATGCAGTATCTCAGGTCAACTCTAGCTGGAGGTCTGTAAACGAGATGTCTTAAAGGATCAGCTGCCTGGCTTGCACCTTGACTTTTTTCAGTTGCCTTGTATGAGACCAATGGAACAAGTTTGAAAAGTCTCCTGCAGCTACCTACATTCAAGATCTGGTTTGGGGAGGTATTTGAGTAAAGCTCAAGGTGGAGCTCATGGGCATTGCTATTCTGCTCACAGCCTACCAAAATTTACTATAGCTACACTCAGCAGGTGATGCAGCATAAGCTATAATACCTGTTCCAGGCTATTGTTTCAAAATACAGTTTGGTTTGTAATAACTGAGAAGGAAAGGGCCCTTCCAGAGGAGAGGCAGGAAATTACTTAGCTGTAGTATCTTGCTTCTTTGTAAGTCAGAAGTCCATCTTGCCTTTCAAGTAAGGTGGGAGATGGAAGTTGATGCTGCAGCTCTAAAATCTCACTTGTAACCCAGGAAACCAGGCCACCTCCCTTGTGTTGCAAATAGTAAGCAATCAACATATAGCAAATGACACTTTTTAAGTAGGGAACTACATTCCCAATGAAGCTTGTCAAGGTTTTCAGTGTAGAAATGGGAAGAATTTGAAACTGCTCTAAGTAATAATGTATTTGGTCTTGCCTTTCCTCCCACCTTAAACTGTCTCTGCACTTACCAAGAATAATATTATGGGACATGGAAAATTTTTACTAAACGAGTGGTCAACAAGGTGCCAGGGCTCCACATAAAATACCTCTCATGCCCTGAGTTGAGGACGAGGGAGTAAGGACAGGATGGGAGAAACATTTGACCACTCTGGTGAAAACTGTTGCATGGAACTTGAAAACTGACATTTTCTGTGGAACAACTGATGGTTTTTATACCTATCAAAGGAGGAACCTAGTATAATCTAGTCAGATTTCCAATACACTTTGGACTCTTAGGTTACCAATATTGAATTATTTGTACTTAATTGCCAGGATTTTCAGTGGTACCCTGCAGGATGCACTCTGCTTGCTCTGGACCTTGGTGTGTAACATCTAACAATTGTTTGTCTTCTGCCTGGGTTGATGATCCTAAAGCCATTCTGTCTTACAGGGAGAGAGTGATTTGAAGCTATGCTAATTAGAATCTGCAGTGGCTACAACCTTATCCATTTAAACCTGCCAAACATTGTTGACCCTGTAGTAAGGATGGAATCTAAACAATGCTTGAGCAAAATGGCACCATGCTGAACTTGCAGACGAATGAGAACTTTGTATGCTTGCCATGTGTGTGTATGTGAGAACTGGCTATGTCTATCTAATGCTTGTGTATTCTTGTCTGCTTTATTTTTTTCCTGCCTTCCTGGCTGGCATCTGTTAGCTTTCTCCAAGCCCAACTCCTGCTACTCAGAGCCCCAAGAAACCTCCTACAAAGGACCCATTAGCGGATCTTAACATCAAGGATTTCTTGTAAACGATAAGGTATTCTGTGACTGCCTGCTCGAGCATGTCACACTCTGGTACATGTCTGGCACACAGATGTTGTTTAGGTTGAATATGACTGATAAAACTGCAGCTGAGGGGATAGAAACATGCACTGTAACAAAACAAAATTCTCTGACTACACTCTTAATTGTAGCCTGAAAGCTTGACTTTTAGCTACCTTTTTTTTTTTTTTGCAAAAAGTGACTGTTAGGAAAAGTCATCTCCAATGCATAACTTCCATTTTTACTTTGTCTCCATTCTGTCCAAGGATTCATGTTTGAGTATTTTTTCCTGACGTTAATACTTAAACATATAGAATTATAACAGGGTGCAAATACTGGGGTGGAAAATGGTGCTGAAGAGGCTTGTTTCAGTCTTGTGGGTGTTGAAACAGATTTGGTATTACAGGTGTGAAAGTATCAAAAGAGGAAAAACTTACGTATTCTGGTCATCAAGGGAAGATTGTTTGTATCTCTCTACTGCTGCCAGCTAATGTTCTCCCTTGCCATGCAGTTTTTCAAGGCACAGTTTTTCTGAATGCTAGGGCATGAAGTCCTGAGCAGTGCTGTGTAGAACAACAGTGGGGAAGAACAGAGGAGAAAATGTAAAGAAAAAAATGGATCAGAAGCAAAAAAAAATAGTACTGAAGAATGGAAGGAAATAAAGGCCAAAACTTTACTGTGAGGGTTTTGGAGGGCCAAATAGAAATACCAGATTGAATTAAACACTTTTGCCAATTAAAAAATGCAGAAGTAAGGTAGGCATTTTGTAATTAAGACTAGAATAAGGTGAGGAGAGGACAATCATTACATAACTTTAAAGTTTTCTTCATGAGTCACTTTTCTTCCTTCCTAAAGCCTAATTCTAAAATTTGTTCTGAGCCCACTCGGCACTGGAGTTGGCAGGAGTGGATGAGATCATGCTGCTCTTAGCAGGCATTGCCCAGTCCCACTTCACCCTTCTCCAAATTCCAGCCCCAGGGAGGTGTACTTGGCACTAGGCAGAGATGGCCAGGAGTGGAGATACACCTTCACTGCTGGGACTCACTGCTTTCAACTTGTATTTATAATAGACAGATAAAATATTTATAATAGAGAGATTCAAACCTGTCTGTGGGAAGACTGCTGCTTCACTAGAATCTGATAGCAAATCCTTTGAGGTGTGAAGAGATGAGCAGATTTGGTGCTTTTTCTAGAACATGCTTTACTAACTCATTATATCAGTTTTCATCTAATACTTTTCTATATTCACAGCTGCAGTTTTTCTGACTGGATGCTAAAAACGTGAGTTTGGAGTCTGCAAATGGATGCTCAGAGTTTCAAAGTGAGCCACCAGTACCAAACCCAGTGCTTACTCAGACTTTCTCTTCCTCCTGAAACGTGTAGCACAGCTGTGAAAGTGAACATTAGGAATGTGTACTACCTTAGCTGTTATCCCTACTCTCTCGAAATTTGTGTACTTGGGTTATTTGTGTTTTACAATTTAAACAATGGATGTATGTTTCTGATGCCTTCTAGTGCTTTTCTGAACCTATCCCACGGGGGCAGATTATGCAGCTGTTGTTTGGTGAGCCATTTGGAGCAATGTCTGTGGTTTTTGAAGGTTTCAATGTACATAACTTTTTGAGGACACCTAAAGTTTCCCTAGAACTCAATTTTTCCTTTATCTGTTACAAAACATAGTGTGATAATACCAGATAGTAAAGAAAATACTTACAAAATTGTGCAGAATGCATTTTTTTTCCAGTCACAGGAATCTCTCAATTGTCGTGAAAAAAAATGTTTTATTTTTGTGGCACTGTATATGTTAAAATAATTTAAAGTAATATAAAGGAAAACTTCCATAACAAATACTTTTTCAATGATTTACCAAGAATGAAAAATCATATCTGAAAGAATACCATATTTATTGCTGTTTTTATTTTAAAATCTATTTTAATTATTTAAGTTTTTGTGTTTATAATTGGCATATTTATCAGTTCTTGCTAAATGCACTGAAAACAAGTAAAGGGTCAGTTTCTCTCCATGTAGTTGGGAAAAAGCCACCATAGTTGTGCTGGCATTAAGGGATTTCAAAACGAGAGCACTTTTTGGTATATCTGTAGTCAAAACATTACAAGTGATGTTACTCATCTCTGTTCAGTTCTTCTGTACATCTCTTAATTTAGTGCTTACCTGTGTATGCCTTAGGATAGTGTTTTCTCATTGCCCCGAATGCGCTGTGAGTAGCTTTTGTACTATTGGTGATTAGGTTTAATTCTGATCCAGAGATCCATGCCCTTTACTGTACATACTGTGTTTCTTTAATTTTTATTTGTTCTCATACTGTTTCTGCTGATGGCTTGGTGTAAGATCTTGACTCTTCAATGAGGTCACTGTTGATCAGTGTTACAAGTGGCTTGGCAGTTCTCTGTAAAAGCATATTGGGTTGGAAAGATATTCACCTAAAATCTTTCAAATGAACTATTTAATCAATGTATGGTACCATTAAAAGTGGTTGTATCTGAATTTGCTGTGGGGATAACATACACTGTAATGGGAAAGTTCTATAAAAAAGTTGATTTCAAAATGGCTTTTCTTTGTATTTCAGTTACAAAAAATCCCAAACAAAAAAAAAAATTTAAAAAAAATTCCCAAAAAACAAAAATCCCCAGTGCATGTGTGCCCTCTGAGATGCAATAAACACCTTGATCAAAGTAACTATCTTGTTGCCAGTTTCATAGTAATTAAGATGTTGAGCACAATAATATACTTCGAGAGGGGAAAAATGTGTCTAGGTCCTGACATTGACTGCTGACACTGAGTCTGCTGCATATTGGAGTGACTTTTATAAAATCATAGAATCGTTTAGATTGGAAAAGACTTCTGAGATAATAGAGTTCAACTGTTAACCTAGCACTGCCAACTCCACCACCCATCCATGTCCCTAAGGGCCACATCTACAGCTTTCTGCACCCATTGGACCAGTTTTGCAGACCAATTAATTACCAAGCATGTGCTAGAGGATCATTCTTCATAGTTTCTTTCATGTATCTGAATAACCCCGACAGTAATTTCATCTCACCACCATTCCTAGCTGTTTTCAGCTGTGCCCAGTGTGTCGTAAGCAAGGGTAGGAACACCCTCCTGAGCCTCCTGGGTAAGGGGACTACCTTGGGGCCAACACCACAAAGGCCTTCCTTGGAAGGAGGCTGGCTGGAAGGGTGGGTGATGGGCAGGGCTGTGCTTGGGGGGCCCAGAACCCCCATGTCACAGTGTCACCACCTGGCAATGCAGCATTCACAATGCTCCAGGGCAGGATAAAGGGGGCAGTCATCCTCCCTTGTGCCCTGGTCAGCCTGACTGGCAGACAGCACAAAGACATTTGAGATTAAGCTGTTGAAGAACCGATGGAATTACTTGCAGGGAGGAAGGCTAGAGGCTGGATGGGCCTGCTGGGGATTCTTCACTGCAGAGCCAGGTCCTCGTGGGCCACATTCAAAGTTCATCTGATGGGTGGAAATCCTGCGTCAGCCCACAGGGGACACTAGCTCCTCTGGAGGTGAGAACTGCTGACTCCAGTGGCAAGACCAACGAAATGCCTTCTGGAGAAGCACTTGAGAAGCACTGCAGGGCTCTCTGTCCTCAGAGCCAGGAGCAGCAGCTCAGAAATGGGATGCAGAGATGTTGCAAGGGGTCCCAGTGCTTTGAAGCACCCACTGGTGTCCTGCCAGGCTTGTGAATGAGTCTGGCCTCCAAGACCAACCAGACCTGGTTCATGTGGCCACTCTCAGAAGCCCCTGAGATGGCTCCATCTCCTGGGAGGAATGATCAGCCTCTTGTTAGGCTCCACTGGGCCCTTGAGGCTCACTTCTTACCTGCTGCCCTTGCACCTCCCGGGCACCACTCCTGTCCTGGCACACTGTCTCCCTTTCCCATCACTGGCCAAGAAGCACAGTGCACCCACATTTAGAGCAAAAAGTAGGATGGGCATAGGTAAGTGTAATACTTTGGAAAATACCGCATACCTCCTCATCCTCCTCCTCCTCTTTTGCGAATGATCAGTCCCAATCCTCATTCTTCAAATTCTTGCTCTTCAGGAAATAGGGACCAGTATTTGAGTATTTCATCCTCAGCTGTGACACTGATGACAGTCCTTTCTTCTCACAGGCTGCTTTCCTATTTCTGGCAGTTGCTGATCTTTAAGCAGTACAGAAGAGATCCATACAAAGCCAGACCGAGCACTAAGCCACCAGTAAAATGGGGAGTGGGAGAGAAGAATTGTCTAGTTTGACCTCATGAGGCTTCATTAAAGCTCTTCATTTCCTTAAACTAGAGTAATATTGAAACAGTGAAAGTTTATAATACTGGTCCTGATTTCTTTCCTATGAGAATTCATTCAACAGTTAATTGCAGGCCAGCACAACTACAATCCTACAGGAACTGCTTGTGCTATGATTTGTCTTATGACAGGACAGAAGAAGAATAAATCATTTCATATAGTTTAGTGCATTAAAATTATTCTGGTGTGAGGTGACTAACTAGAGACCTCCTTGATTTAGTAACAAAATGAAGTGATGAAGCAGTACGGAATGCCAAGGGCTGCTTTGCAGGACTTTATAAACAAGAAAACACTGAAATTACTTGATCACACTCTGGTTAGGTTTGAATCTTGAATTGGCTTTCAAAGGTATTTCAAAGCTGTACAAGTAAGGAAGTTCCGTTGCTTAAGAGGATTTTTGGTTAATCATTTGTATTTGTACTTGCTAGTGTATTGGTATTCTGAATGTATTCAGTTTGGCCTTGGAAAATTGATTTTCTATTTCAGCCTTATGATGAGCTCTCTGTTGCACCCCAATGTTCTGGATTAAAAATGGGTAAGGGTCAGCATATCACTGTGTTTTCTCACTATTTGAGCATGAAGACCTGAACAAAGGCCTGAACACGGTCAGTGGCTGCACCCCTGGAAAGGCTCACCATGGTTTTGCTCACCCTGAGTAAGTGCTATGTCTTGCCAAATGCAGAGAATGCTTGACTTCTTACCGTGGTGTTGTGAATGTCTTCTCAAAGTGAGGACAGCGTTTTCAGAGGAGAATCATAACCAAACAAGTAAATACATGTAGACCAGTTCATTATTGTCTCACTCAAATTGAAATGATGCACTACTACTCACTGAATTGCAAATGAATGTTTGCAGTGTCACATGTTTCAAGGGGCCAGACCTCAGGCTGAGGGTTTTCTCCTTGCCAGGTACATGTCCCTGCATCAGCTTCATTTTGGCTACTCTTCTGTAGATCTCATGGCCTACTGTTCTCTGTATGTGTGTGTGATTTGGTATCCTGTGAGCAAATAGAAGCCTGGACAAAAAGGAAACTTGGTGGAAGAGCATCTAGAAGCTTGTTCACTGTGGGAAATAAAACCAGTGTATTTCCCCAATTGCTGACTAAGGCTAAACAGAAGTGATTTGCTCTCTCTGGCACAAAGGAATTATAAAATCTGGCTTGCAAGGAAACCACATGGTTGTCTCCTGGCCTGTACACAAGAACATGTTCTTGTTATCATCAGAGCTTCATCCAGGCACGAACGTGTCTGTGCCCTGCTATGACTAACCACTTTTCAATACAAACCCTAGGGAAGAGTGGGTGGGGAGGAGGGCTCCCATCTGTGGAAGGAAGAAACTGTCTCCTTCCCCTGTATTTTTCACAAGGGAAAGACAGGTTTCAGACAGATGATCTGTCCCTTATTCAAGGTCTTCCTGTCCTGTGTGCTGGCTTCTTTAAAGGCTAGCACCTCTGGCCACATGAGACTTTTATAGCTACCCCTTAAGCCATGGTGCCTTAAGGAATGGTAAATAACTGAAGAATCTGAATTCAGCTTACTTCAGAGGTTTGAACAAAAAGTCCAACTCATTCTCTAGAACTGACTCATTTTTTTTTTTGAATGTTTGTAGTTAGTATTGCCTCCTACTCCTCATCTTTGTTCATTTGTCATTAATTTTAATTGGCTTTATTTGAAATTTTTAGATGTAAAAGTACTGCAGCTTGAGTTAAGGGCTTCTGGACTGATGCTGGTGTTTCCACAGGTGAAAGCCTGGATGGTGAGAACTAAACTGTTGATGTCTTCTAAGATCCTGGGGACCACCTTAGCATTTCAGGCTGGTTGCACAATCAGGGTGCTACCCAAACTTCCATTCTTAAGATTTAGTAAGACAGCTACAAAGGCCAGGCCTAAAAACGACCGGGAAAGTCAGGAGGAAAAGCTGTGCTGGGGTGGGGGGAAGAGGGAAGGAAGGGAAGATTTGCTTTGTAAATGCACTTGAGATTTTGGGATTATGAGGTTCTACTGACTGGGGGGAGACAGCGTTTAGTTCATGAGATGTCCATTAGCCAGAGCTGACATTGCTTTGTCTTTGTGGCATGAATCTTTGCTCCTGCCCCTCCTTCCCCATCTCTCACCCCAGAATAAGAGCTGCATGTGTAGGTAACTTACTCTGCATGGGAGAGAAAAAATCCCAACAACTCTTAATGCCTAGACAAGCCAACTGAAACTTCCTGTGGTAGAAGTAGGGGCAGTGACACAAAGAAAATGCACTAAGTTAGTGATTCAGATATTCCAGAGCCTGAAATACATCATAAATTTTATCAAAAGAGAAAATCTTTATTCCATGTGTTATATACTGCTAGTGCTGTGAGCAGTGTGGGAAGTGGCAGACACTGAGTGGTAATGAAGGGTTGAAATAAGAATTTCAGAGATGAGACTATAGGAGAGAGGCTATGTGTACTTTAAAGCAGTCAGCACTGTGGTTTTTTCTGCTCCAGATCTTGGCTCCTAACGCTTCGCCACCCCTTCCCCTTCCGTTAATTAAACTGTTCAGGTGATGTGGGCAGCCAAGGCCTGATGCTTGTTTCATTGCCCAAGCCATCTCTGCATGCAATTAGAGGAGTAAGAATAGTAGCCTTTGGGAGTTAGGGAAGGCAGTAGAGCAGAAACAGAAACTGAAACAATGACGAAATGTTTGTATGGGTGTGACATCCACTGCCAGGACTAAAGACAGCAAACCTCTTTGATGGTGTAGGGGAACCTGTGAGAGTTCTGGGGAATGTCCACCCTACACTGTTGTGTCCGGAGGGATGCCCAAGGGCTAACCAGGGTCGTGACCTTCCTAGAGAAAGCTTCTGGCAAGGGAAGAGCCTTTCCAGGGGCCTTTGCAACTTCTCCGGAACGGTGGGTGGTCTCAAAGAGTGTAGCTGCTTTGTCTAGAAGTGGTTCCAGCTCGTAGTGATTTAACTCCTTGTGAGATCAGCTCAAATGAGACCACCTGGGCAAGCCCGGGGACGGAGAGAGACGAGGGAGCCTTGCGTGGTGAATTCCACAGGTAAGCTTTATTCAGCCATCCCTGTGAAGGGAACCAGAGGCCGGGCTTTTCTCCTATCAGGGGTACTCACAGGGGGTTTATATAGGGAAGGCAGGGGTGGGGTGGACACCAGCTGGTCAACAGGATATGGACTATTACCATAAAAGAAGCAAGGCATGTTGGGGGTAACTTTTGGTCACCGTAAGTGTAGAAAAGTTCTTATCTCTGGGGAGGTTTGGCCTTCAGGCATCTCTCCTCCAAGGGAGTGCAGAGAGCTCCAGTGCTAGGGGCTGGCAGCCCTCCACACTACACAGCACTGTAAAGCACATCCAAATGGTCATGACTGAACATGGTGAAGTTTGAGTCTTATTTTCAAAATACAGTTTATTATGATGGAAGATATTTTTCCATTTACCTCAATATCATAAAAGCCTAAAGTGGCCATCATTTGACCATCCCAAAGCACTGTGCCACACTGTGGAAAGCAGAGATTTCACATCTCTAAGGGCACCAGCAGGTGCTTGGAAGGCACCTGCTACAAAAACTGAGTCAATCTTTCAGACTTAAAATGGTAGTTGGAGACAGGTTAGTTGTTATCCATGAAATCGTGCAGGGATTGGTGGGACCTTGGTGACACAGGATAGGAGGGATCCTCCACTGCCTCTAAAGAACATCACCTTTCTGTAGTCCTTGTCTGTACTTTTGCCTATCCAGGCCTGGAAAGAGGCCAACAGCATGGGAGGGAGGATAGTATTGCACTAAGGAGGGGAAAGAGAAAAGGTCAGGATGGATGCCCTAGGGAATGGTGTGGCGGATAGATGGTATGTTCATGCTCTTGGGGCTGCAGATTACCTGTAATTGAGGAAGGGGGTGGGCACTGGAACATTGTGGGTACAGAGTGACCCCAGGGAGGGGCCAGCTCTGTGAGCTCAGCCTTGTAAGCTGCTGCAGGCCTGCAGTGTGGTACTAAGTGTCAGCACACAGATTTTGTGTACAAGAGCAATTTACAGCTGCAAGCAGAACCCAGGCTTGAAAAGGAGCAGCTTTTCATACTCGGTGTCTGTGTATAAATAAAAGGGATTTTTTAAAATGCTACTGTGATGCAAGAGTAGGACAAGTTAAATCTGAAGTTAATTTTAAGATTATGCCTTATGTGTCTACAATGTGTCTATAATTACACCCTGTCAGTCTGGGTTGATCAATCAAGAGGGTTTTTTGTGATTGTTCCTTTCTGGAATGATCCCACGCTGTCTCCAGCCAACTGAAAGAGCAGTATTGAATTTGCTTTGAAAGAAAATCAAGGAGGAAAATAGATCATTTTTCTTTTGAAACATGGAAAAACTAAGTTTAGCAGATTAATAAAGGAAGAAAGAGGAGGAAAATAGTTACACTGATACCAGCATACTGCGTAAGTAAGATTGTCTTACTATACAAATTCTGGCTTAGATGTTAGAGCATCTTTGAATTTTCCTTTGCACAAACTACCTTCTGCTTTTCATAGGGCTGCAGCCACTTCAAGGTTTTGGTCCTTCCACATTTATAGGAGAACAAAATTTTAGGATCTTCTTCTGTGGACACGCCTTTGGGAGACAGAGCACATTCTCTCCTTTGTGCTTGAAAAAAGAGCTGTCCTGATTTTAAATATATGTTTAAACAGACAAATAAATATATGTCATTAAATACATATAAGATTGCAGGTAGCTAGTGACTTTTCCCTGCTGTCTGGATCCCAAGTATTCAGTTCTCTTTGTGAATGTTTGCAGCATTGTGCCCGAATCACCTTCCTGTCACTCTCATTTCAGAAATGGTGTTGATGGAGATCCAGCTGCTTGCCTCATCATGTTTTCTTCAAGACTTGATTGTGTAGAATTTGTTCATAGAACCTTTGGCTCCAAGGCAAATCGTGCTGGAAATGTGCTTCCCTCTCAAAATATTTAACTGCCTGTGATGCCTGTAGGATGGCTGAAATTTTACTCTTTAAGGCATGGTCGAGGTCCAGACGGGGAGAGAGGCCAGGCAGCCTTCAACACACTGTAGTGAATTTTGAATTGACATAAAAGCTCCAGTTGTATACACACCACCCAGCACACACCGCCCAATTTGTGAAATTTAGTTATTTGGATAATTTTTTTTCCTATTTTGAACTTTATATTTAAAAATCCAAGATATACAGATGAAAACACTTTATTACCATAGTCCTTCTACAGACAAGAGAGTTGATTCCCATTGATTAACAGAGACCGTACAAAAGATAATGTTTATTCAAAGTAACATCGAAAGATTATGTACTGACAGTATGCAGATTTTTCTGTTAAAATGCTCAGCTATTTTTTAGTATTGTGAGTAGTAATTATAACACTAATGTGTGTGTGTATAATTCTCTAATGCTCTGCATTAGAGCATTAATGCTCTAATCTCAGACAGTTTTTAGTCTGAGATACAAAGTAAACCTATTTCTCATGAGCAGCTGCAGGACAGGTAATACTTGTTTCCATGTATACTTTAGCCTAGCTGGTTTCTCCAGTACTTTCAGTTAACTCAAAATAGTGCACCTCGTGGTTCTTAAGTCAAGAGTTGTTTTCTGGAGATTTTAAAACATAGCCTGACAGATTACATTCTTGATGATTATTAAGATGTAATATTAGATTTTGATATATGTGTCTTGAACATGTGCATTCAGTGCAAATAAATGTAATTTAGAAAAGCATTGCACTGTTCTGTCCACCCAAAATACAGTATTTTGTGTCCAGGATTGATTACCCTAGGATTTCAGAATTCTGGAAAGCGTTTATTGTAATAAAGTGAATTATGTGTCTGTTAAAATATTTTGCTTCTTTAGACATTTGGCTTCATGACTGATCATCAAGATTGACTCTAATCCTACCTTGTCATTTAGCTGGGCTTGTGGATTTTTCAGATAGTTCTTTTTTTTTTTTTTCCCCAACAGATGTTGAAGGCTGGATTTGAGTGGTTTATGCTTTTAACAGCTTTTAGAAATACCACAAAGAAATTGCAAATATATCAGTAACAACCTCCTTCTCTTTTTAGATGAGGAATATGTACTGAGAAATGGGCAAATCATCTATATTCCGTTCAAATGTGTATTTTAGAGAAACAGAGAACTGCAAAAGAGTTGCAAGCCCTGGAAGCTGCAGTGACAGGCTGTATCCCAAGTACAGTTTCTGTAATTAGCAAAGAAGATACCCCATCTCAAACCAGTAATGCTGTCTTTGCTGTACCTTTACCCCTTTGGGACTGACATAGGAATAGCCCTGACATTTCAACCAATTTAACTTTACACCAATGTAGTATTGCAAATGGTTGGTCTGGAAATCTTAATATGAAGTAGCTGGTCTCGTGTATGAACAATTTACAGTCCAGTTCAGCACAGTTTGCATGAAGAGCCTGTCATGGATGTGCTTCTCTCATTTAATCAGCCTTAAAATAGCTGGCGGGCTTAGAGAGTATAATTTTTCTAGTAGCAGAGCTCATCATGCCAGCCATGCTTTTCCATTTGAACCTGAACTTACAGTGGCTGGAAACTTGCACTGGTAAATCCAGTATTTTCATAGATCTGTCAGAGATGGAAGAGAGATGCAACTGAAATGAAAAAATTTTTCCTCTAGCCAAACTAAAGACCTAAGCTGATTCAATCTATGCTTTGCTGTGACAGACTCTAGTGTGAATTACAATATTTTTCTCTTAGCCAGAGCATTTTATTGCCAATATAAAATATCTATATAACTATGCATAATGTTTCATTTAAAATTTGGCTTTCTGCTACAGATAAACAAGACCAACACAGCTTTCTGCATTCCACTGCAAAGGCAATGTATTCAGAGCATGTGAAGTTTCCACTTCAAGACTGCTGGGCAGGATGATAAGATAGAAATCACATATATCCACTCTATTCCCCTGCTCTAAAACCAAAATTGTGCAATACAAAGCAGATTTTTCTAGAAGACCTCCATCACTCCACAGCCTTTCCAAACACCACTGAAGATCATCATCACTTTCACCCTGGGAGAGCTGCTGGGGTTTTTTTTTCTGTTACCTGATCACTCCTTGCTGCATGTTATTTCTTCTGTCTGTGGTGATACTCTTTGTTCCTTGCAGTAGCAGTGATGGTATTTGGACAGTTATCATGGTCATGCTTTTGGCTTATGCCCTCTGTCTTCAAACTTTCCTTGCCAGTCAAGTTTTCTAGATATCAGTTCAATCTTGGTATTCTCTGCACTCTCTTCGACTGTGGCACCTGTGCTTTCCCCAGCAGGATTGCATTGTTGGGCCATGGTCAGCCTATGCTCCTCTTTTCTCTTAGAGACCTTCCTGAAGAGCTGTGGTTTAAGCAATTGCCTTCAGTATATACTGGTTCATGGTGTGTAGCCATTGGGGGGGAAGGGGGGAAAGAAAAGAAAAACTCTAACACCATACACCTAAAATTAAATTAAATTAAATAATGCCCGACGATTGCTATATAATGAAGAGTTGCTGTTTAAGAGAAGCCACTTCAAAGTGCTATTAAGGTAACAGCTGCAAACAAAGAATGAAAGGCAAAGAAATAAAAAGTTAAAAGGAAGTAATTTAAAAATGCTTGAAAGGGAGAAATGTGACTGTTTAAATAGTATCAGTATAGAGCATTACTGCTGGGCTCTTTGGAACATTAATAAGACTCAGCACACTGCTAAATCTTTTTAGAAAAGGAAGAAATTTGAGAAGGAAGATAGAAGCTGTGGGCTGAATATCTCTCCACATCTTTTCAGCTGGTTGTGTTTTTGTGTGCATCAGGAATTGTCCTGGAGGAATTTGGCATACTGCAATGACATCAGGGCAGAGTGGCTCTGGAGGAGATGGGGCTATCCATCCTCCCTCAGACCCCCAAATGTAGGATTCTCAAACTCTGTTTCTCTCACATGTGGCTTGCTCAGGCACCTGGCAGGAGAGATAGAAACAAGAAGCAGCTGCAGCTCTCTGGAGGGTGATGGGAGAGGTGAGGGAGGAGACACAGTGCACGGGAACAAGATCAAGGTCTCACATGCTGTGTGACAGCATCAACATCTCCTCTTCAGATACTGTTTGAGTATCACACAACTACACTACTATGCATGTTTTGTTTATCTAGATTGCAAGCTTAAGGGTGCCCCTGCTCCAAAAGCATCTGGAGCTGTGCATCTGGTGTGAGACACCCAGCTGTGCAGGTGGGGGTCAGCAGCAAGGTCCTCACCTGCAGGGTGATGAATGTGCCCATCTGGGCATGTCTCCCAATAAATGTAATGATGCAAGTAGCTGGAAATAGCAGAAGGAAGAGTTTTAGGTGCCCCTCAGATAAAGATGTTGGTAACAATTACAGAGGTTTCTTTTCCTTCCTAGTTACACCCTTTCATGGCATGTGAATGTGGCACAGGTAGCAAGGAAAGAAACCTGTGCAAGGAAAAGAACCATGCTTTGAATATGGAAGGAGCAATAGCGAGAGGCAGGAGACAGGTCTGAATTACTCTTCTCTCATGCAAAGTTTTGTGGGTATTAATGACCATAATATCTGGATTGTTTCAGGTTTTTTTCCCAAAAAAACAGTCTCATCAATAGAAGGTTGATCATCATCACATCACTACTGCCTTTGGATTGTTCCAGGGCATATACCACTATCTGCTGAAATTCTAATACTGTAATTGGTGGAGCTACCTAAAAAAGCCCTCTGCTAAGAGGCGGATGACATAGGCATCTCACTAACATAAAGACAAAACAAAACAAATTCTTTCCACGCACATAGTCAATAGGTAGTAGGAAAAAAATCATGCCAATTTTTTTAAGAATGGCTGTGAATCTTGCAGTTATTTTAGCATTTCTCTACTTCTTTGGTAACCTTGTTTCCCAGTCTTATATCTCTGAGCTGTATCTTTATCATATTTCTACCAGGAGCTGGTTCCACAGTGATTTTGCCAGACAAGCTTAAAAATTTACAAAAAAGTTTGCTTCAAGCTGGGAGGAGAGACCTGGCTTCTGGATCTAGAAATGTGACTTTTTATGTGTCTAAAAATACATACCAAATTAAAAAAGAAAGCTGCATTGTGGCCTTGAAAAGTAGGTGGCTGCACCGCTCTGTCCCAGGACTGTGTAATTTTGGCTCTGTATGTGGGTTTTGACTGCTGTGGCAAGAGATGAGCACACGAGGGCCAACATGGGGCCAGCCAACAGGCTATGCTTACAGCCCTGGCTCCACCTTGAGTTTTAAAAAAAGGGCTGGAATAGGGATAAAACAAAGCATGGCATTGCCTAAGTTCATTCCAGTATTTACAGAGTTTTAAATTTGTGCTGTTTAATGACATTGAGGGGGAGGAGAGGGAAGGCAGGTGCATTGCACATACCAGAGTCAGAATGAAGATTCTGCCCTTTCTGTAGAGTTGTGATGTTCTCTTTCACAAATGGTACGTAAAGAAGTGCTGCAGGTAAGACCTCTCTGAAACATCTATAGCTTTTTTTTTCCCAGGAGTAGCCCTAGAAGGCTGTGCTGCTGCAAAAAGACATTACTTTAGCAGTAGGCTTAAATAACTGGTGTAATAAACATCACCCACAGCCAGCTACTGAGAAAGTTTCTGCCAAATTTCTCCAGGTGTTGAGCAGATGTTGGTCCTACACAGGCACATCTCCCTGTCAGGAATCATTCGCTTTTTATTTGAAACTGCTGCTCCACTGGATCTTGTGATGGGAGCCATTTACAGCCCAGTTAGTATAATTTGATTAACAGCATAAAATCATTGCTATTTTTGCAGCAATTTAAATTAGTGAAATTAAATCCATTTCCTCTGGAGAATAGGATGTGACTAGGAGATTAAATTGTGTGCTTGCTGCTGGAGTCCAGAGCCTGTGACCTCTCCCTCAGTCAGCATCTGTGGCAGGAGGAGCTGTCAGGGCAGCCCAGAGCTGTTTTGTAAGGACGTCACAAGATTGTTCCTTCAGCTGGCAGCCTGTGCTTACGTTGACTCAAAGCTTATGAAAGCATTTCCCAAGGCTAGCTCCAGATTCGATGTGTTGTCTTAGAGCTATGAACACTGGTTTGCTTTCAGTGATTTTGCCTTTCATTCTTTGTTTGCAGCTGTTACCTTAATAGCACTTTGAAGTGGCTTCTCTTAAACAGCAATTCAAGTTCTTCATTATATAGCAATGGTCAGGCATTATTTAATTTAATTTAATATTAGGCGTTTGGTGTTAGAGTAGAAAATGAGGTGAAAATCCAAAATGGGCACAATTAAAAAATTTAAAAATGGAATTAGCAAGAGAGAACACAATACAGGCAGGAAAGAATGAAATGAAGTTGTGAACAGTGCATTAAAACTAACTGTACAGAGACAGAAACTAGACTCACTCCAAAGGGCATGACTCCAAGGAAGTGCAGACACAGTGGGACTGTGAAGGTGCTCTGGCCTATCAAGGCACTGAAGGAGAGACTGGAGCAAGGGGAGCCAAGGTGAGACCCACAGGAAGCCTCTCCACTGGTGCAGCTCCTGCCTGGGTCCCTGGCTGGCACTGTCCTGCTCAGTCAAGGAGCTTCCTTTCCTGAAGGGGGTTTGGGATGGGGTGGGATGAGATGGGCTGGGATGAGATGGGCTGGGATGGGAGGGTGTGACATGTGTAATGGAAGAAGCACAGCATGAGATGCACAGGGCAAGGGATGTCTGAAACTGCACATCAGTGATATCAGGGGGAGGGTATCTGGGCACTACCTGGCTGCATTTCCTCCAGGGTCTCTGCAGTGGAGCAGGGGACAGATTCTCCAGTTGCCTTCATCCCTCAGCTGTGTGCATGCCTGATGTAAAGTGGTTTGAAGGTTAAGGAAAGCAGTCTGAATCAACACCCAGAAGTGAATAGGGAATCAATGGAGTTTGTTGCTCCTAGGACTGAGGCATGTTTCCCAGCCATCCTGGTGGGGAGCAGCAGCATCAAGTCCATACGTTACTGGAGCAGGGATAGCCAGGACTTTTCCTCACATTATCAAGTTTAGAAGAGGCCTGTATGCAAACTTTCTAATACAAAAAAAAGAAAATCAAGAACAGGTGCTTCATTATCCTCATGATAAATGAGTAGGGTGAGGGCAAAGCTGATATGAAATAATTAAATGCAATTAGTGACAGCTGGGTTTTGGGGTTTTTTTTAGGATTGTGAACACTGTTTTTACACAGTTGTCTGATTTTATCTAGTCCCAACTGGTAAGGAAAAATCAGTTTCAAGAAGTGAAGGAATCAAGAACATCAGTGGAATAAGGAGCATTATTTGATCACTGTTGTAACAGGTTAATTGGCAAGCAAGAAGGTACCACATCTAAATGGAACACTGGAAAAGCTACTTTCCATTTTCAGTATTGGTTTTCTTTTTATTTCTTTCTGAAAGTAATAAGCCAATTTACAGGTCATAAATGTGTATAATGGTCTATAACAATACATACACTATGAGATGGGTCAAACTTCCCTTCAAAACTGAGCTTTGTAAATGAGAGGAGAATGTGATGCAGAGTTTGGTTACTAGAGCTTGCTGTTTCAACTCACCTTTATTAAAAATGGCTTCATACATCCTTCGTGTAGAGGATGAGCAAAATGTCTAAAACCTAAAATGTCAGTGGCCACATCCTTGGAAGCCTCTGTTCACGTCCATCGTTTTATGAAGACCAGCTCTGAGCCCAAATTCACAATAAACAGCTAGAGTTTGGTAGCACAGTAAACTGTCCCTGTTGCTGTGGGGAGATGGTGGGACAGACAACCAGCAGGAGGTTTTTCTTTCACCGTGTAGCTCCCCACAACTTTGGAATGCATCAGTGTCCTTCACAGATGACTATGGCAGAAAAACCCATATGCCACATATAACTGTAAAGTCTCCTTTGCTTTTATGGATAAACCTTTTTTTTTCCAAAATATCCCTGTTGGTGGTCTTCTTAGACAAGACTTTCCCGCTCACTTTGTATTACCAGTAATTCCCTTTGGAGTAATTTAGCATTCTCTTTCATTGTATGTGTTTTGGGGAGGGGAAGCCCCTTCTACTGTTACAGGCCGTGTTGTACACCCATCACTGAAAGGGTTGGTTCACTCCTGTGCAGAGCCAAAAATATGTAGCTGATGAATCATTCAAGAAAAGGCAAAGGAATGTAAAATGTAAAAACTAGGTTGCCTTTGATAGTAGGAAAAAATAAAAACCACATTTTCTCCCATTCAGTAAGGCACTGTGCTTTTTTGCTGTTGATCATGGGCTTCACCTTGGCTTTCTCTTGTCCTCTTCTCTTCCCTCTTTCAGAGTGTCCACAGAGAGATACAGTCAGAAAGGGTCCTTCGCCATGTGCTGTCTCCTGGCTTCTTTCAACTTTGATTAAGCAAAGCTGCAACCAGCATCTAATCTATAAGGCTGGAAATTAAACTGGATGGGAGGGGTGGGAGAATGCTGCAACTGCAGCCAAAGGGCAGCTGAGTCATTTGTCTGAAAACCAGCCCAGTTTGTTTTCATCCAAAGTCTTCAAACTCTTTCACAGGGAAAAGAAGTAGAGCAATAGAAACTGCAATAAGTATGGTGTGTACATAATTACTAAGAAGCACAACTAAATATTTGTGTGCCTTTTCCAATATATCTGATCTTTTTTCTTAGCAATAACTACTGAAGGATTAGCCATTATCAAGGTCTAGAGACATATTTGAAGCAGGAGGAATGAATGATTCATCAGGAATACCTGCATAATAAACAGCATAAGGTGCCACTTTTTGGAGGATTTGTCTGTTATTTGGTGAAGGCCTTTTGAGCATTTGTTAAAGACGATGGGAAATGGGAGTATGACTGAAAAATACTTTCACAAGGATCTTGGCTGTATG
This sequence comes from Climacteris rufus, assembly GCA_013398175.1. Taxonomy (NCBI): domain Eukaryota; kingdom Metazoa; phylum Chordata; class Aves; order Passeriformes; family Climacteridae; genus Climacteris; species Climacteris rufus. The sequence continues at coordinate 1,311,654 of VZRZ01001244.1, forward strand.
GGAATATTTTCGGACTGAATAGACATTTGGATAAGATTCCAGTTCAAGCCCCCCAGGGTCCATGGGAGTGCGAGATCCATAACACGTGTTGGAACATATCTTCCACCAAAGAAACCACATCCGTGCCAGTGGTTTGGGAATGGACTGCAGAGGACACAGCTGTCAGCCCTGGGTCTCTGCTTCTGTTCCCTGAGTGCAGGCCGAAACATTTGAGAAATTTAAGAAACATTTCTCAAGCATCAAGACGTTCTCCCAGATGGGGGCAAAAAGTAGATTCCAGCAATGAAAAGACTTGGATGCTGTGACCAGCCCCAAATGGACTTTGTTCCAGGTGACAAAGCTTTCAATCCTATTATCTCCCTGTGGCAATTCCTTCTTCCCCATGTGAAGACCCATATAAGAGCTGGTGGGTAAGCCCTTGCCAGACCCCTGGTAAGTGTTGCTTGTATTAGACACACTTTAGTCACAGCTGTAATAATTTCTTAACTTTCCATTAAATATTTCCAGCAGCACTTGACCTTGCCAAAAATCTCACTTTTTACTGTCAGAGATAAAATCAGCACTAGTTTCAAGGGCACAGATTTAAGATAATTCTAAGAACCAAGATTATAATATTTTACATACTTCTAATTTGGCCTGGTTCAACAGCTCTCTAAGGCGGAAAGTATAACTATAGCAAATAGCAGAAACAGAACTAATTACTTATTTTAGAATTAATAACTTGCAGCATAGACTATGAGTCATTTCCTTGCTGAACTAATTTTTTTTTACTCATCAAATTTGCTCATGGAATAATTATCTTGAAGACAGGGAGGGTTTTTTCCCAGAATAAATTTAAAGAGACATTAATATCTTGTAAGAGCAAGTCCCAGATGATTCACTGATAAATCATTACATGCACTTAGAGAATGAAGTTTATGTAACACAACCATAGCTAACAAACTGCATCATGACAGAGGAAAAGAAAAACAACAGAAAATATTTATTGGCATAGTAAGTGCATCATATAATATCTCAACAGGGCAAAGGTTTGCGTTTATTTTCTCAAATGACTTGCCATTTTGCACAGTTAAAAATATTATAAAGTTTTCTGTCAGTCTTTAAAAAGTTAAGAACCTTAATGAATCCTCAAAGCTACTTCTGGAGGTTTTTAACCCAAATGCTGTGATATGAAGCAAAAGGCTGGTGCAATGGGGACCCAAATATACTTCCAAATCCTTTGAGATTAGAGTGAAATTTTAAGCTTTCAATTTAATAACATTCTTTAATTTTTTTTTCCCTCAGTCATTCTTTAATCCAGGAAATTGTAGATGGACATATCTGCAATAATCTGTGCTTTAAAATTAGAAGCAGTCGATCAAATTTCTATGAAGATGCCAAACACAAACAGAAGGTATTGGAAAAAAAATGTATTGCCTAGAATTTCTAGGTACATGCAAACAATGGAGCCAACATTTAAATGCCTCAAGTCTGAGATTTTTGTTTGATTTTTTTTTCCCAGTGGAGAACAGCCTTTACAGTAATCCCAACAACAGGTCAGGTTTCAGAAGCTCCCTTTACTCACTACGCACTTGTTGATCCATTGTACTGGGAGGTTCATATTCCCAAGCCTTTTGGTCAGAACATGGATCTGCTGCTTTCCAAGGACTTTAAATGAACAGAAGGATAATTTCTGTGAATTCAGACAGGGATTGTAGAACAGGGTCAAAACCCCCTGCCTGCTAGTGGTCCCTGCCACAACCTGAATCCTCTCACAGCCCTTTCCTTGTCACTGTTGGCTGGGAAGAAGAGCCTCATCTTTAGAGATGAGCAAAAGCTTGTTCATGAAACTTGTGAATTTCACATCTTAATCCATACTGTTAAGGCTCTACCAGCTGCCTGCTCTTTCTCACAATAGGTCCCTCTACCTTGCAGCCATTTAAACTGTTACTTCACACACATTCTTTATCCCTTGCATACCACCTCCATCTTCCCACTCTTCCATAGCATCTACTTGTTCTTTTTTATTATTTGCTGTTTGCTGCTAGGTCATCCCTTATCAGCAGAATAGAAAGAACTCCCCAGCTGCTTCTCTTCTCCCCATGTAGATGAATTATTTTTCTTAAGCTATATTTGTGCTGATTCATACTCCATACAGACACATAAATCTGCAAAATGAAGATGCTAAATTATAAACTGAGTCAAGGAGTTTCTTCAAGCAATTATTAAAGTATTGGGTACTCTATACCTCATATAACAGTCATAATTTTCCTATGTAACATTGTGGTTTTCGTTTGTTAAGGTAATACAAACTTAGACATTTTTTCACATTGCAGAAAACCCCTTGACTTCCACTGTGTGTTTCAGAGCCTCAGATTAAACACAGGCACAAGTACCTTGCAGAAGCTCATCTGGGTGTGTTAATGGCTTGCAAATGAGGTTTATCTTTGTCCTGGAAAAAACACACTGCTTACTTTTTAAATTCCAGTAGCCCTCTAGCAGAAAAGAGATTTGACTGAGCTTGTTTTTTCCTAAAGCCAGGAATACAGTTAAAGATCTACTATACCAACTCCTATGGAAAAGCATTAGTACTGATGAAAGCAAATTATGTACAGTCTGGTACCTGAAAGAGGAAAAATCCTTTAGGGAAACATCACAAGGGCTGGAAACTCAGCCTTGATGCTGTTGTCCTAGACAACAGCAAGATCTGATCTACTAAGATCGTATTTTCCTCCTCATATTTTCTCATTGATAACTAGATAGTAACTGCAAGTATTTTAAGAAAATCTGAGATGGTCATGGCTCAGAAATCCTGGTCCCATTTGCAGTGGTTGGTACCAAGAGCTCTCTGCAGGACATTGAATTCCTGGGATTGTGTGTAAGTACTTGATTTATGAACTAGTCCAGAAGTGCCTGTAGTAGGCAGTCACAATGCCTGCATGAAGCATTTACTTCTCTAGTAGGCCATGTGAAAGACTGAAATGTTGCCTAGCGTGCAGAGACAACAGGAATAACATTTTGTCTGTGACTTCCTGTACCTGCATTCCCTGGCCTGAAGGTGCTGACACCATCAAAACAGCCTATGTTCTGCAAGCCTGGATGTTTGCATGTGCTTGTGCATGTGCACTCAGACACAGAGGTTTGTGTAATTTTTTAAAATTAATTTTTATGTTGCTCTGCCCAACCTCTTTAATCTCTTAGTACCACAGTATGAGGCACTGAGCATCTAATATTTATCCTCTGAGAATAAATGTTTGTTATCAGCCTGGTATGAGTACCTCAGGTCGTGGCTAAGATATTTACAACAGATGATTATTATAACAAGACCATTTGAAAGCTGGCATCAACATTTTTCATTCTTACCATGCTCCCAATTCCCAAACTAATATAGAAACAGATTTTATTTCTGCTTCTAAGGAGCATGCCTAAATAACACTCAACAAAACAAGGAATTTAGTAAGCCTCCTTATCTTTGGGACCTAAATCAACAATGAGAATAATTGTAAAAAAATCCATGGGCCCGGGTTGTCTTGTATTAGATTTATGATGTGGTACCTTATTTGTCACAGTAACTATGAAAAAAGGCACTTAAGAAAAACATTACAGAACTGACTAAAGTATATTGTAGATCTGTTGCATAGAGGAAGAGTATTAATACTGGACTGAGGTGATTTAAAATTACTGTCAGAAAAACCATGTGTTAATAGAGCTGTTAACAATAAAAAATAATTAACCCTAAAATCTTAGAGATTTATTTCTAAACTTTAAAAAATATTATTAGTTTTCTGCAAACAATCACAAAAAATAAAATTAAAAATAAAAAAGAAAGAAAAGTTGAGTTTTCCCTGGAAAGGTTGACATTAAAAGAAATAGTTTCCTTTAAAGTGAGATCTATTCCAATTAATGAAATACTTTATTATCAGTTTTATATATTAACCCTTGTTTTATTAGGGTTGTGATATGGAAGCAAGTCTTAAATTTTTATGCTTTGGCAATAATATGACAAAGAAAGATGCCTGCACATTCAATGTGTCATATACATGACACATATACATGTGTCACATGTAACACAATGGGTTATATACTTTCAATAATCTACAATAAAGTGGGATACTTAAAATCATCTTATTTCATCAAATGATATTACAAGCATGTTTTAAAGATACCAACAAACAATATTTTAAAATCTTGTTATATTTTTTTTCTCCTGCACAGGAAGAAAATGGATTTTGGTCAGCATAAGTTTATGGTAAAAAAAAATTAAATATTACGGTGGTGAATAGTCTGAAAGTATTGAAACCCAAAGGATATGATCAGAAAGGCACGGTATCTTTTTATGTTATTAGATTAACATAGCACCATAAAAATTCTGTGTGCTTCAAAATCTTGACATAAAATAAAAGACTTGTATAGCAATCAACAAATTTTGAGAAGGTGATTTGTGTTTAAAGGCATGTAAAAGTCAAGCTCAGTTTGTGTCTTCATTAAATATATGGTTCTGCAAACATACTGAACCAAATTATTTGCTAACTACTGTTGCTATCTAACAAGATACCTTTTATAATGTACAGCATAGTTGTACCATTCAGAAGGTGCGATAATTTAGTTGGGAAATTTTTAGTTTAACCTTGTAAATCATATTGAGGTGGAGTCTGAATATGACATGATTAAAACCACCCACTCTGCAGAACTGTATAAAGCAAACTAAAATAATGATTTCCAACTCCCAGTCTAATACATACTATCCTATCTATGAAGCTGAACACATATAAAAGTAATTTATAAAAACTGAAGAAATGTTTAGCACCCAGAAGTTCTATCACCTGTGAATCTCTAACTGATTGTCAAGTAGCCACTTCAGGAGTCAGTGATTTCTCCCAATGGTAAAACTAAATATTTGACTACAAACTAAACCTACAGCTCTCCAAATAGTAATTGTAATGCAAATGCATGTATTTAGGATTCTCTAGCTTCTCTAAGAAAATTTAAAGGCATTAAACTATGTCCAGATGTTTCTTCTTCCAAACATGGGAACTTCTATGTTTGTTAATTTCTTTTTTTCTGCTTTTACTGAGCAATAAAGTGAAACTTGTCTTTAAAGTGTAACCCTCAGCTACATAAATTTGGAATTTCCATGGGAGTGTTCCTGCAGCAACCAGAAGAGGAAGTTTTCCAGACTAACAAACAGGAACTGTACTGCTGCTTCTGAACATGGAGCTGTGGTCTTTAGAGTATGCAGAATAATGTCTTGTTCTCATGCAGTTCTCCGATCATTCTGCACATACAGTAACACGCTATATGCACAACTTGCTTTTGAAGGATTGGAACAGAACCCTGAGAAAAGTAAATCCATTGGAAAAAAAAAATAGATTTTTTTAATAGTACCAGTTTGAGATGTTTCAACCCTTCTCTAGGAAAAAAAAAATGACAAACAGGTGCAGTCATTTTTTTTTTCCTCACGAATGACTGGAATTTATCATGATTGCAAACATAAATATAGTTTGGGATTTTAAGTGCATATCTAGGTTGATTACAATTAGAAATATTTTGTCTGGCAATTCTACCCTTTCCCCAGCAATTCAGCATTCCTTGAGTCACCATAGCATTGCTTGTGATCTTTGAGTTCAAAAACGTTCTGACATGGAGTGATGTTCTTCCAGCAACTGTCGCAGACAACTTTCACTCTGTGGCAGTGCAGGTGCTAAGCAAGTGAGGTTCAGAACTCTTCAGCCTTGTGTGCAATTCTCATCATTCCCATGTATCCAGAAGCAAATCTGGGCATATTTGAGAGGAGTAATTCTTACTGCTACATTGTAATCCTGCTGTTCACCGTTGATATCCACCCACTGATGGCCGGAGTAAACAGCGATGATCTTGCGTTTCCACTTCTTTTTGTTTGGCTCCTTAAGACGGAGATAGATGCCAGATCCAGTGGAGCCAGGCTCAGCATCACAGTACTGATAAAACAGATCATTGGACTCATCAGAAATGCTACAAAATCTATAGACTAATTGCCCAGACCGATCATTGTCAAAACCTGAGAAGTGGATCATGCTTCCAGGCATCATTTTGATTGTTGGGCTGATTCCCAGCTCCATGTATTTCCTTTTGTGGGGACGCTTGAGCTCAAGAACAGCATAATCGTAATCCAGGGCAATATCCCCAGAGACCCCCTTAAACCAGCCTTTGGGGATGTGCGTACTCTTCACCCTGGTCCACTGGAAGGAGGGCATGCCCTCTGAGGCCGCTTGCTTCTTCCCAGATCTCCTCTGCTTTCTCCCATCACCTTTGGGTTGTCGCCTTAATTCTGTGGCAACTTTGGGATCCTCTTTGGCCGCAGAAATTTCTCTCCTACTTCTTTTGCCACCTTTGCGTTTCCTTCCGTTGCCTCTGGATTTCATCTTCATCAGGCCCACCCTCAGCCTTTTGCTGCCCTTAACATAATCCTTGCCATTGTGCAGGCAGTGGGCTGCTGTTAGGACGTGCTTGGGGGAAACCAGAATGCCACTGCAGCCGGTGGAGATCTTCACAGCTGTGTTGAATGGAAAGTTGGTCATAAACCTCTTGTCATAGATGCTGAACCTACTGTCTGTTCCATAGATCTGCCTCTTCTTTCTCGAAGGCCTTCGTGTGGTTGTGTTTCCAGCTGGGTCAAGCACTGCTCCAAGGACATTCACTTCAGTCAGGGTCCGTGTGCCATTTTCAAAAACAGTCTCATAGGATAAGAGGTTCTTCAAGTCAGACAAGCTTGGCACTGGCAATTTTCTTTGACATTCAATTCCACATACGCTGTTCAGCTCTAATTTGGTTTTTGCTTCAAATTTAGGGCTGTCAAGGGAGAAAGTTCTTTCTCTCACAATCTGGGGAATCTTCTTTAAGTGCCAAGTGAAATCTTGTTCAGTTTCTGTTCCATTAGTGAGACCCAATATAGGTATTAAAAATATGAATAGCAGTAACATGTGCTCCATTTTATTTTATTTTTTTCTAAAACAAGAAAGAGAGATTTGAAAATACACTTTGGAAATATACACAGTTATCTTAGTATCTTCTAAGTATAATCATGCAATATTAGAACAGACATCAGTGGAACAGAATTCAACACTCTGATCAAAATAGAAATGCCTCAGATATTCCCTGTATTGCCTCTGACTCTTCCAATGATCTCTAGCAAGAGGGATGCAGACAATTCAGCCAGCATCCATGCTGAGCTACCTACTGGAAGGTGAAACCAGATGAGTTTTACCTGTTTTTCCCTCACTGGGCAACAGTCTGAGTCATTCCACTCTGTAGAGCATCCTGGTTTTATTTATTCCACAGGAATGCAATTACATATATGTTTCTGTTTCTCATCTCTATAGCTACATGGTTGAAGGTAGGACTTAGTTGGAAACCATCAGTGTATTCAAAACCTGGGATCCAAGCAGAGATGGATAGACAGACTGCACTAGACTTAGGAACACTTAAGAAACCAGACCAATTGTGCTCTTTCACATAATGGCCAAAACATAGCTTTAACTGACTTAAAAGTCACCAGTGGTTCTACACTACACACCCAGCTAGGAACCATGAATCTGCCTGTTATGAAAAATGGCACTTTGCTAACTGCTATCCCAAAGGACCAACTTAGGAAGGCCTCTCAGGAAAGACAGACGAGTGAGGAAAGCAGAATATTGTTGGTCTAGAGGAGTCCTCTGGTTATATATACACATCCAGTAAAGCTCAGCCAAGTAGGAGGGACAAGTGTAGTTACTCATCACATGCCTTTTTCTTCTAGGATCCCACAAAGGCTGTAGAAACTGTGCTGTCTGTACCTCATGGTCACATGTGGAATGCCCCACCTGCATGGGGTGATACACCCCACCGGGACCTAACAATTTAAATGGGAAAGACAAAAAGCAGTATTATTCCCATCTGTAGCTGGGAAACATGTGGGAAGAAATTAAAATTGTTAGAAGTCTGTGACAGAGCCAGAAACTGAACCCAGAACTCTTGATTCTGAGCTCAAAACGTTACTGAAAATACCATTTTCCTGCTTTGGCAGCACTGATGTTACTGGCATTATCCAGCTACTGGCAGCTGCCACTGGGAAACCTGTGCTCAGTTCCAACATCCTTCATTCCAATTACAGAAAACCTCAGCAATGAAGAAAGAAAGAGCCTCTGATTAAACTTTAAAAGCCAAGCAATTCAAGGATATGTATGTGGTTAAGCTCTTTGGTTTACATTGCAATGGAAGTGTAGGCCAGGGCAAATATAACCACTTTCTTAATTTTAGTTTGGGATAATACAAGTGGTGCTCAACAGTGAAAAAGACTGGCTACAGATTAGGTATAGATGTAGCATGAAAAATAGAGGTATGTATGCAACATGGAAAAAGAAGTGAGGACATTGCTTTTAAAGCTGTATAATAGATCAATGACTCTTATGATTTCTGAGGTTTCTTTACCTTATAGACATATTTGTTGTCTACAACAAGTAACAATTATAATTTTTTAGCTAAGTAAGCACTACAGTTCAACCACAGCTTCTTGCTTCTGATTCCAGATTCAGAGGGTGGATCCATTTTAACATAATTTGGACACTTTTCACCTTTGCCAGAATGTTACAGCAACTTTGAGCTAGAGTCCACTTACTAGGATATATATAAACCACATTTCACAATACAAATAAACACTCCTTGGTGTTAAAATAGCTAACTCAGGTTTTGGGCATGATGACTTTCCTAAGACATCTGGAGATTGCAGTGACTCACAGCTCTGACTGTTCATGTATGCAGTCATATGAAAAGATATCTGAAGGTTTTGAAAGCAGAGTAGAATCATCCCAGGCACCAGATTTTGTAGAGAGATGCCAGTTGTTCATACCAGTCTAGGTTATTGGTATAGCAGAAATGTGCACATTTAAACATTAACTTCTATATACAAAGGTACCTTCAAAGAGTTGGTTTGGTTATTGCTCAATTAGTACTAAATCTGAGGAGGAATGACAATTTTACATATCAATTGATAAATAAATTAATTGATAAATTATTTAATTTAAGATGTAATAATTTAAGAGGTAAAAAAAACCCCTCTAACAACCAGTTGCACCTGATCACTCTAAAGCAGAAGTAGTTTCTGTAGTTTCTGTAGTGTAAGGAAACCTTTGTTTACTTCTGTTCCATAGTTTGAGATTCTTCCTTTGAACACATAAAATTTTGTATCCACAGTGTTCTGCATCAAGCAGTTCCACAGCTTAACTACATGTGGTATGAGGAAGCATCTCCTTTATTTTCAGCCTGTCACAAACTAGTATAGTTTGAGGATAAATAATGTGATATTAATGTAGAAAAGCTGGCTTTAATTTGTTTTGCCCTAATATAGCTGTTGAACAAGACAGTTCTTATGTCAGGTTTGAGAATGATTTTTCTGTTTTTCCCTAGAATACTCCTCCCTTTCTCAGCTCTTCCTCAGCATCTGGATATTTGGTATTCCTCTGTAGCTGAACTTTGTGGGCCCTAAGGAAAGTTCAATCACTAACTGCTAGTTCATATAGAAAATCTGGGTTGATGTCATTCTACTGTGATGGCTGAAGTCTTCCCAGCTGGACTCATAACTAAGTTTATAGAGAAGTCAATTTTTTCCTCTCTGTTTTATAGAGAGACTTTCTGTAAGCAAATGGGTGGAGTACTGTGGCTCCCTTCTGCCACTTTTTAAAAAGAAAAAAAAAAAAAAAACCAGTCAAAGCACAGAACCTTCAATGGATGCCTTGGGGCCTCCCATTTGAAACACTATACTCAAGTGCTCACTACTTACAAAGGCAGTCCTGGAAGCCAAGATTTTCTCCGTTTATAATGAACCACTTGTCACTGAGAATGAATTAACTACACTTCAGGGCAACTGGAAGAAGTTCAAGCTGAGGAACTTGATAAACATTCTCATTACAGACCAGAGCAGTGGTCCTCCTAGGCAGCCCTGTCATTTCCAGCCATGCACTGTTTACCAAGCCCATCTCTACAGTCTCAGGGAGGCCGACTGCCAGCTTGGGCAATGTCAGCAGCTGCCATAGCCCAGTACAGGCTGCCAGTGAGAGGGAAACAAAAGGGCTCTTCTTGCCAGATGTTGAGGATGTAAATCTGTAGGTGGCTGCAAAGACACCTTTGCAGGGTGAGAGAAGGGGAGACAGAATACAGCCTCCAGGGGAAGGAGGAGATGTCCTGAGAAGGCTACAAGCTGATTGCGAGAAAAAACCCTCAATATGTTACTCTTTCTGCCATACTGTTCTCCACTCTTCCTCCAAATGCCAAGATACTCTGACCTCTCCTTTCTTTCATTCCTTCCCCATGCAGATTTTGGGTAGCTTACAGTAACTGGAATTCTTGAGTCAGCTCTTTAAGGTAGGATGAACTGCTTCAGAGAAGACAAGATGGAAACCAGAAAGGGAGAGATCCCCAGCTACATGAAAAAGTTGAAATTCTTCCTCCAGTTTCCAAACCCATCTGATAACAGGATTCCCTCTTTGGTGGCATTCCAGCTGCCAGGCATATCTGTACAAGTAAAGCTATTTTCAGTTCTTCTTGCTTCCAGCATTAAATCTTTCTGCATTCACAGGACGAAAACTACCTAAGTTGTCAGGATATCCTTCAAATATTTTGTCATTATAAACTACTTTACTCCAGCTGAATACATCTCAAGTACTGAGGAGAAGGCTTGTAGTGAAGCAGGACCAGAATAGGCTTCTCTTCAGACTACTACAAAGGGAATTTACACTTCAGTGTAGCTCAGACAGAAGAAAAGTTCAGTCCAGCTTCCTGGCAGTGTTTTATCTGGGTCTGTTCAGTGCAGCCTCTACCCTGGAGTTTCCTTCTTATTGTATGAAGGCTAAGCTTACACAATTTTAAATGCAATTTTCAGACCATAAAATAACAGAGGCTGCTACCCTAACCATCTCCTTTAACTGCTTTTGGCCTTATTCTTGAAATGACCGGAAATTTGGTCATTTCAATTCTATTCTGACAAAGCAAAATAGAGAAGAAATTTTTGAAATCTCACACTCCCTGGAAGAAAGCGCTGCCCTAATCTTCTCCCCCCTTCCCTCCTCCAGGTGCACTGTATAGTGGCGCATGGATGTCGTCCTCCCGCCTGAGTTGTGGGGGAAAAAACCCGCTGCGGCTGCTGCCCCTGACAAAGTTTAAGCAGCTTCAGTACGCATAGGAAGAACTAACTGTACACAGCAGGCGTGACAGCTCCTGTCTGAAATCGCCGAACCGGGAGCGAGCGGCGCTGCGGCCGGCGCTCCCCTCTCGGCCGGGGGGCGGCGCTCCCGGACCGGCGGCGGCTCCGCTCCCGCTCCCGCTCCCGCTCCTCCGCCGCGGGGGAGTGGACGGGGAGGAGGTCCCGTCCCGTCCCGGCCCGGCCGCTGAGCGGCACCGGGGTCGAGCTCTGCCAGCCGGGACGGCGGCGGGCGGG
>VZRZ01001244.1:1323139-1339412 GCA_013398175.1 Climacteris rufus
AGGATTTTGCCGGGATAGTCGCTTTCCCGCTGCCCTCTCCGCTGTTGCCGGCCGCTCCTACGCGGTCGCGTCTTGAAGCTTTCCTGAGAAAAGGCGAGGATCTGGGGAGAAAGGCTTTAACTCTATCGCTCCTTAGCTGGTCCTGCTTTCCGCGAGAAGCTCTGCTTTTCCGCGCCTGATCCAAAGGAGTTTGCCCTCTACAAAGCCTGAAAGTTAAATACCTTGGCATGGCTCTTTTATTTTTGCCATTCCAAGATAAATCTGCTTCCAGCAGTGACGAATCTGGATGAAATTAGGGTCAATTCAAGAGGAGCGCGGAGATGGTAGCGCTAATACTGAGGGGCTGAATCAGAATTAAAGGAGAGTTTGTTTTGAAGGGTGAAGAGGCTCCTTGTCTGCTCCCCACGAAAGGCACAGCACAGAGACAAACCCCCGAAAGCCCAATAAATACGCCCCTTGCTTCAGTCCCATTAAGCCGTCTTGTGAAACCGGCTTCAAATACTGAAAAACAAGGACCAGAGAAACGTGTGGCGTTTTAGTCCTATCAAAACTATATCCATCAGGCTAAAGAGGCAGGAGCTTGATACAAAACATCTCAGCTGCCAACCTCAAGGCACTGACTTCGCTCAGCCTCATAATTTTTTTTAAAAACGACCCGCGTAAGAAGAATGACATCCCCAAAAATACTATCGCTTTAGAGACGCTGGTTACCTCGGACTGCCCGGCAGCCGGCAGTCCCGCTCAGCCCCCATCCCCAGCTGCCCTCCTGCCCACCCAGGTCTCTGGGGCTGCCTCTTTCCCCGCAGAAGGGTCTCGGTCGTACCTGGCAGGACGGACGGAGGGGAAGGCGGCCGCAGCCCCGGGGCTCAGGCTCCCGGCGCCCCGCTCCGCGCCGCTCGTCCGCCGCCCAGCGCCCGCGGCTACTGAGGACGGGGCGGGGGGAGCGGCCAGGTCTTCCCAGGCGGGGGAGGGGATGGAAAAAAGAAAAAAAAAAAGAAAGAAAGAAAAAAAAAAGAAAAAGCAGGCGAGAGGGAGGAAGCCGGGAGGGCGCGAGGGGGAGGGCCGAGGGGAGCGGAGGCAGATCCCGGTGTCTCCTCGGATGGGAAGGGAAGCAGGGGCTCTGCCTTCCAGGCGGGGAGGCGCATCGCCCCGGCAGCGAATTCCTCTGGGCGCCGGGCGCAGGGCCGGGGCGACCCGCACGGGGACGGGGCGGGAGAGGCTGCCCGGCCGGGGCAGCGAGGCGGGGACAGGCGGGGACAGGCGGGCAGAGCCCGTCCCAAGGGAATGGCCGCACCGCTCCACCTGTGCGGGACCGGGCTGCGGGGAGGGGCGCTGCCCTTGAGCCGCCGGACAGCTCCCGGGGGAGGCGAGGAGCACAGCTCGGTTCGTGGGAACGCCACTGCCCGCTTCTCCCTGCCCTCGCCCCCTGTGTCCCAGCCCCGCTCCTCAGGGACCCTCCCGGTCTCCTTTCTCTGGACCATCCCTGCTCTTCAGGGCCTCAGAGGCGAGGTGAGAAGCACCTCCTTCCTTTCCTCATCACTCTTCGTTCCTCTCTTCCTCCTTTCCCTTAGTGTCCCTCTGGTCTCCCCTCCCAAGGCAGAAAGATTTGGGTAGTGGTCTCTCCTTGGATCACCCCCTTGCACTACAACAGCGTCCTCCCCCAAGCTTTCCACTGCCACACAGATGCGCAAGGTGCAAAGCTCCCTCACTACGCACTTCTGCAAGTGCTTAACCTGAGCAGTTCCATTGAGTTCATCTGCTGAAAACTCAGTTCATACTAAATGAAGGCCCACTGATTTGCCAAAACCAGCAGGAAATTTGTGGCTTTGCTGCAGATCAGAGTGAGATCTCCAGAGTGCTGCTTCGTTGTCTCAATCATAGGCATATCCTTCCTTTAAAAGTCTTAACTTCTGAAATTTAGTGGAACCAATTATGTAAAGAGGTTGGAAGTAAGGCTTTGGCCAGCAAACTGCAGCCCTCATTTTCGTTTTGAAGACCGAGGCTGATTTCTTCAAAATGTAAATTTTGTTTGCAATTCCAGTTTTGTTGTTGTTTGTGTGCACAGCTTTAAAACAAAGTGAAATAATAATAATATTATAATAATTCATGTGCCCAAAAAAATGAGCTGAAGAATTCCCAGTGTAATCAACAAGGCAAGACAGCAATTATGATGAGGTAGTTACATTTTACAAGCCATTTCTTGAACATAAGAGGTTCCACACTGAGTCAGACCAAGGGCTTTGCTAGACCAATATCATGTTGTGTAAGTAAAGGCACGAGTGCCCTCCAGCACTTTCACTGCCACCAATATTTCAAACTCAGCGATTTCCTGAGGCAGATGTAGTTTCTATGACCTTAGTAACCTTCAATGAATTTCTCTGTCAGGCACTTGCCCATACTGCCTCAAACCTACATAAATCTGTAGCATCAACAACTTGCTCTGGTAGCAAGTTCCTCAGGTCAAACACATGTTGTGCAAAAACTTGCCTCTTTTTGTGTATTTTCAACCTGGCTACTGGTAACTTCATTTGATACTCACTAGTTCTTTACCATATGCTTTGTAACTCCTCTCCCACCCTGAAGGATTCTATTTAAGTTAGCTGTGTTTTACATGAAAAATGTGCTACTGCTGAAGTTCAGGGACCAGAAAAGCATCTGAAGGAAGGTGCAACCAAACACTTCTGGCAGTGGCAAGTAGAAAACTGGGAGCAACAGCTACTTGCATTGGGCAGCTGTGTTGTGCAACAACTGCAGCTAGGGAGGTTCAAACTGGACATGAGGAAAAATTTCTTCACCAAAAGGAACATGCAACACTGGAACAAATTACCCAGACAGGTTGTGGAATCACCATCCTTGGTGGTTTCCAATACTCAGATAAGCAAAGCCACAGTTGATCTGATCTAGTGTTGGCAAGGGAAAGGTTGGGCTGGGTGACCTGCAGAGGTCCCTCTCAACCAATATTTCTGTGATTCTTTACCTATACAGAAGATGCAAGCAAAATACAGATTCTTGTGGTAGCAAAAAGGTATTATTTGTTCTGTTCTCTACTGATTTCTAAACATTTACTCGTATTTCTTTTTTCATCTGTTGATCACCAGGCTGATGTTCACATGGGGCCATTTTCATGACTCCAGGACTCCCTTTTCTGAGAAGTAATGACCAGATCAGAACCTGCTGTTTCATACCTGAAGTAAGGGCCCTTTTTCTTCTGTACAGCATTTTGCATTTATCTGCACTGAGCTCCATCTGCCATTTTATTGCTTGGTCAATCCCTTAAACTGGTCTGCAGATAATCAAGGTTGTCCAAATTTTATTAACCTAAGTAATTTGATAGCCTCATCAGGCCTTGTGACCTGACTACTCATACGTTTTCCAGGCCATTAATGAATATGCTGAATAGTGCAGCACAAAGCAGGTTGTTACTGGTAAAACCTATCATCCCCAGAAAAACTGATCCCCTTCTCCTATACTTTCTTTCCTGTTTTTGAGAAAATACAGATGGTGCAGGTTTATTTCTGTTCATTGAACTCTGGCTGATGGGATCAATGTGCTTTTAATCCATCTGTCCCCTCACTCCTGATTTCGGAATCTAAATTTCAAGTGTAAATTATTTAAAACCATTTTTTCTTGAATCCTGTGTCATGGTTTAACTCCAGCCAGCAACTAAGCCACTCACAACTGCTCACTTGCTCCCCTCCACCCCAGTAGGACAGGGAAGAGAATCAGAAAAAGTTAAAACCCGTGGGTTGAAATAAGAACAGTTTAATAATTGAGATAAAGTAAAACACTACAGTGACAATAACCATAGTAATAATCATAGTAAGAAAAGGGGAGATAACAACAACAAAAAAAAGGAGGAATAAACCTTCAGTATGACAAGTGATGCACAACACAGTTGCTCACCACTCACTGACCGAAGCCCAGCCCATCCCTGAGCAGTGATCTGCTCCTCCTGACAGCTCCTGCCAATTTATATATTTATATACCAATTTATATATTTATATATGGTGTTCTACGGTATGGAATATGCCTTTGGCCACTTTGGGTCAGCTGATCTGGCCTTGCTCCCTTCTGGCTTCTTGTGCATCTCCTTGTTGGCAGAGTATGAGAAACTGAAAAGTCCTTGACTTAAGGTAAGCACTACTGAGCAACAACTGAAACACCAGTGTGTTATCAGCATGATTCTCCTACTAAATCCAAAACACAGCACTGAACCAGCTACTAGGAAGAAAAATAACTCTATCCCACCAAAATCAGGATGCCCATTTCATTACTAGTATTTTAGTTCTTGTAATAATATTATTATACACTTTGGATAATTCTTCAAAAATAATGAGAGATTTTTCTAATTATCTCAATAAAATTTTCCTGAAAATACAGTTTGCAGAAGACATAAGGAATACATATTTCAGAGTACTGATTCTTTAAAAACACAGTGTATAATATACATGGTAGGTCTGAAAAAATATAATAGTGGCAAAATTTCCAGCATGCTAATTTTATCCTCCAGAAGTAATTTTATCTCATTAGAAGATTAGTGAACCCTTTTGGTATTTTTACATGTTCCAAAAATAAGTCTGAGATCATATACTAACTGACAGATGTTCACGTAGAACTGAGCTTTGAAAGACTGCTACCTAAAAATAAAAAAAAATGGAAGGTAGAGGAAATAAAAAAGAATCTCTATTAACATCACGAATGTACTAACTTCTATCAAAATTCTTCCTGCATATCTACAAAGAATATGAAGGGAAAAAAACAAGCTTTTACCATCAGATTTTTAGCCTGGGTTTGAATGAATTCACAGAACTGTTGTATTCATTTCTTAGGGTAAATAACTCAAAAAATGAGTTACAAAATATTTTCAAATAAGGTTGTCCTAGATTTTTTTTCAGGGAGAAATTTGAGATAGGAGTTTCAACTTTCCCTGTGGGAAACATACACTGAGTGTGGATGTAGTGGCTGGGCAGCTGCTCCTGGAATATCGTTTGGCCCTACAATGCTGGACAAACACTCTGTTCTCATGTGGTTCTTGCACACATGAGAAAAATGTTTGATCACAGCAACAACGTGCCTTGTCTGCAACCTCTGAATTGTATTCATTGTAGAGCATTACCCCTCAGCAGGCAGATGCACCCACCCACAAAATATTCTTTCACATATGACCTAAGGGAGAATAGGCAGGTGCAACTCAGGAAAACTTAAACAAGGTTCATAGATGACAAAAAGAATGCAAATGCCTATAACCAAATTACAAGTTCAATGCATAGTCCTTAGCCATACCCCACAAGAAGTCAGCTTTAATCTCTTCCTTTTTTCTCTTCAGTCCTTATTCTGCTTATGTATACATGCACACGTGTACTTTATTTCAAAAGTAGTGATTACTGAGATAGTGCAGGTAACTGCCTCTTCATACTTTAATCCTCAAGCTGAAGCTCGAGTACCTCTGGGTACTCTTCCAGCTCAGCTGATATATGTTTCACTTCCTTTCAACTCTGCTTGTCCTAGGCAGACTATTTTTAGTGAGTTTTAACACTTTTCCAGTTCCCAAACTCTAGACTTGGGATAACTCATTGGCTCGTGATGAATGGACGTGAGATATTTCCTACTGCTTTTAGAACAAAGGGATGTGAAATACAATGGATCTTTCTTACAGGATCACGAACGGTCTCCATGGTAGTGTCTCTTCTGTGGCAGCTTGTTGCCACAGAAGCCCTTTTGTTTTGTGGACCAGTGGGGTTGGTTATTGTGCTGTTCAGAGGTGCCTGTGACACAGTGCTGACCGGTTAAACTAAAACCCTGAATGAAACAGACCTCTGTTAGACACCCTGGCTTTGAGAACTCGCAAAAGACACAAAAACTGCAATACATCGCGTAATTGTTTAAGAGCGCACACAATGAGGACACAGAGGACAGCAAACAGCATTGCTAGCTCTCCTGAAATGCTGGAATTCAGGAGAATTCTACCCAGCCCAATGGACTACCACAGTACAGGTTTGTGATGTATCCACTTAGCACTGGGTGTATGAAGCACTGTGGTGCCAGGCACATGGATATTAGCAACAAGAGCACTGTTATCAACACAAGAACTTACAGGTGACAAAAAGAAGGAAGGATATGAAACCCGAGGTATCTAATTGTGACCTGATTTTCACAATGTGAGTTTAGGAACTAGATATATGTGTAAATAATACACGTGAAAAAAACTCATTTTGTAGTAGCACGAGCAGATGAAGTCCCATTTCTGAGTTAAAACTGTGTCAAGTCAAATCAAACAGACACATCAAGTTCTGAGCAACCTGGTCTGGTGAAAGGTGTCCCTGCCCATGATAGCATGGTTGGAACAAGATCATTTTTTAGGTCTGTTCCAACCCAGGCTGTTCTATGATTCTACAATTTGTTCTTCAGTGAGGCAGCAAGCAAAAATAAATGTGGTTCTGCCTAAGCCTATGACCCACAGCAGAGAAATTCTTCTAACGGTGCAGAAAGGAAGTGAGTTAATAGCCCAATCACCACCCAGCTCCTGCCTTTTAGCATTTTTATCTCCCTCTAGAGCAGCAGTTGAAAATGAAGCCACACAGACTCACTGTTCTAACATTTGTGCATTCAGTAGAAAAGCAGAGTTGACTGTTCACTCCTCATCGCTAAACAAAAAAAACATACAGTTCTTACTGATGTGTAGCATCATGGAAATTATATACATATATGTGTGTAAAGTGAACATTTTCCTCATGGAAAATTTTCACAAGAAGAGGTACTTCTTGAGATGTGTCAAATGGCAAATATTTTTACACACACAATCTGTTGGCAGGTTGCAAGCAGGTACTATTAAGGAAAAAAACCCAACCCACACCATTTTTGTGAGCATACTACTTTGAAAGAAATAGTTTCCTCCAACTGGCATTCCCATTGTGCAGCACATCAGCAGCTTTACTGGAAAATCTGTGAATTACAGATGCTAGTGCAGCATACCAAGATATGAATAAATGACATATTGATGTGAGAAGAAAAGAAGTGCATGAACAGAGACTCTGTGAAGCTTTGGAAGAAAACTCAAATTTGCCTGGCTAAAGCTGGATATTCATTCCCTCCCCAAGCCTCTAAATTCCTATAATGGAAAGAGCATACCACAGAGGAAAGTTAATAGAGTGACATTGATATGTTAGATAAAATTAGATTTTAGCTACCTTCAGCATGATTGACCCAAGAGAGGGGAAAGAGATTTCAGGGATAGACAAACTGGCAAGGGATGTGGCACCTAATTTCGCCATTCAAACCAGCAGAAGGTGAGTGGCAGTGAGATGCACATCTTAAAAAGTCTGAGAAATCAGGGGAATTAACAGCAATATGTTACTGGAGAAAATGTGACATTCAACACAAAACTGAGTTCCTGTGGAACTTCCAAACAGAATGTTGAAGCATTATTCCTCTGGAAGTACGGACAAAGTAAGAAAAACGTGGAGTAACAGAAATTGCATTCAAAAACCCCAACCCAAACCAAACAAAAACCAACAACAACACCAATAAAACCAACAACAACAACAAAAAAGGGTGATGTTGGCCTGAATTCATGGGTATTATGGAATATAGTCTTGTCAGTGTTAACTGAAGGTGATCAGAAACCATTTACTGCCATTGAAAACGTGCCCAGGAGAGTACAAGACTCATTTTTCAAGGAAAGGAAAAAACACACCTTAAAAGGACAATTTACTTAACCACATTCCAGAATAATATTCCATCACAAGGCAATTTTTTTTATTCTTAGTAAACTGTAGGTATGAAGACAAACCAGAAGAAAACCTGGTGACACCGTTTTAAAATTCCGTTCACAAGCTGCATATAGCTGGATGTTTCTGCTAAAATTATTAACAGTGTAATAACTAATAATGGTGGAAATTTGAAGGTTTCACTTTAGACTTCAACCTTAATATTCCACTGGAATGAACCCAGGCATTTTATACCTCTCAGAGCTGTAATTACTATTAGGAAAACAATGGTATATTTATTGCCAAAACCCAGGGTAAATACAGCATCTGGGTTGCTAAACACACCTTGTTGCCATTCAGAAACATGCACGTTACCTTTGTGCCTCTGGAAAACTAGGACCAAACAATGTGCAGGACATATTTCTAATGCAGTCTTCCACCTTCTGTTTGCACCCCACATAGCTTTCTCCTGTGTCTTCTGTTCATGTATTTTCATTGCCTGCCCCTGTGTTAGGCTGCGTTGGAAACTGCAGGGAAGTAGAGCTGCAGCTAAACAAATGGGGGATCTTTTCTGTGGGTGATACCATCCCTCTTGGACCACAGTGCCTCTGCATATTTCTCATAGTTTTAAAGCTGTCTGTAAGTTTTCAGCTTGCTGCTGGAATAATTTCCACATGCTAACAACCCAGTGAATAGTTCAACAAAGAGAGGGAAGGCAGAAATGCTTTGCCCTCATTGCACACCCCTTTGCACTTTCTCGGTATGGACTCTGCAGTGGTATTTGCACAGAATCACGTCTCCTGACTGATATTCAGACTGTGCTAGTGCCCTAAGGATTTCTGTAGGTCTAGCATTATTCTCAAGAGCTTACAGGCAGAAGTACCCTCAAAGACAACCCACAGATAAACAGGAGCACCTATTGAAGGATGATTTCTTGTTTTGGTTTTTTTGTTTGTTTGTTTTTTTAAAGCCTGACCTAAACTTGTCCTGTATTTTAGTAAAGACATGTCCTAAGACCGTCTGGCAGCCCATCCCCTTTCACTGTCACTCATGACACTCCCAGGTTCAGGCAAGGTGCATCCTCATGCAGTCACAGACTCACTGGGATCTCTCTCAGAGGAGCAGTACTGTGACAGTAAGAAAGAAGAGACAGGAAAAACAGAAGAAGGAAGAGACATCATGCATTTATTTTTCCTGTGGCGGGCAAATTAACAAAATGTGTTAACTTCTCTGATAAATGAAAGAAAATAAAGATGATGGAAATTAGAAAATGTGATTGTTTTCTTTTTCAGATGTTGCTTGGGAAAACTGTAAATTGGGGCGTAAGTCTGGAGGGTTATTGGAAAAACATGCTGAATTAAGCATGATGTGAGCTGAAGTTTTTTGGGAAAAAGTTCTGCTTCTGTTCATTCTTGCCTCACAACTCTCTAGTGGGTTGTGTCAGCAATAACACAATAAAACACGCAATGCAAGTGGTGCAGAGCAGGACACCAGTAGCACCTGGAAATAGTTTATATCAGACCAATGTTTTCAGAGGTATCAACAAATCAACAGTAGCATATTGGTTTGTTTATTATCCCAGAATACCTGCACTTCTAATTTTGAATGACTTTTTGAATTAAACGTACTATAGAGTGCATCTTCAGTGGCATCTTCAACAATTCCGTGGTTATTTGATACCAATGCCATATTAATCCCTATTAATTTGATTGGTCTGCTTGCTGATACAACTAATAAGGCAAGGGAGATAAACCCAAAGCTCAAAGTAAGATAGTTAAAGGTTGTTTTTTTTTTTCACTTCACTTTTTATCAGGTCTCAAGAGGGAAAAACAACAGTGGGGATTCAATAACCACAGATTCTCCTCCTCTACCCATTACAATTTTTGCTTCTGATTAACTCTCTACACCACAGTCTCCTTTCAGAGTGTAACAACATTAAAACAAAACAGATGTGAGAAGATTGAGTTTAGAATGAATTTCATGCAAGTTAAAATAAACGGAAAGTTATAGCCCCAACTTGTAATGGAAAACTGATAGTAATCAGAATTAGCTCCCATCCACATACCTCTGCTCAGCCAAGATTTTTAAACTAAAAACTGTATGTGACTCAGTTACCAAATCCTCCTTAGCTGTATGTTTTGTCAAAACTCCCTAAAAAGGGGTTTGCCTGTTTCTTGTGTTTCTATGAACCTCACCTTGCTTTCAGCAGAGGCAAACATTTACACATTCAGATTATTACCAGAAATTGTGGCACTACTCAGTATATTATCCTTCGCTACCCCAGCAAGCATAAGCTATTTGAATTCACCTGTGGCTTATGCTCCCCTATTTTGTATTCATTAAGGTGCTGCTTGTAATTACAGTGCCAACTCCTCCCACTGCCTGTAACATCATCCAGTGTTTTCCACTCACTGTGTTTGAGCGAACACCATCACGCTTCACCTGCTTCTGATCTTGGCTCTCTCCATTTCACTTCAAAGGGATCTTCTCTTTTCCTTCATAAGGCCCTTCAAATGCTTCCTTAAAGCTCTCTCTTTCTCTGACACATAGAGAATACTTATCACACTTAGGCAATTGACAAGCAGAAACCAAGCAAAACCAAGCACGCAGAACATTATTATTTTATTATCTCTTTGCAGTCTCCTTTCTGTCTGTATTCCATTTACAAAACATATCAGCAGATGACTGTAGAGTCCTGGTTTGAGATGGAGATTACATAAGCAATCAAAACGCAAACAATCAAATTTAGCATATCAGCAGATGACTGTAGAGTCCTGGTTTGAGATGGAGATTACATAAGCAATCAAAACGCAAACAATCAAATTTTTGCAGCATCGGATGAAATACATGTGCACATGCATTACTTCAGTTTGCACAATGCTGGTTTTGGAAGAGATCTAAACAGATGTAATTGCTCTGCTTGTGCTGTTACCTATTCTGTTTTAATCACAATTACTGTTAGCACACTCTTGCAGCAACAGCTCTGCATTTCCACTTGAAAATCTTTGGTTTAGCAATTCATGAACTGCATCTAAAAATACATCCTCATTTGAAAATTGGCATTCAGGTTTCAGTCTAAAAGCAGTTCCTGTTTAAGCATATTTAGTTAGTTCGGCAGTTTTGTCTCAGAGCACAAAAGACACCTTTGTTGTTCCAGAAAGCATTATTTAATTTTTCTGTGTTCAGAAGTGACTGTGATGACATTGTTCTGTATTTCAATTCTCTCTAATATCAGCTATAAAAAAAAGTTCATTTACCATGTATCAGCTTTGTATTCCTTCCTCTTTGATAGTCAGTGCTGAGCAGAAGTAGGAAGCCACCATTTGTAGTCACATGGATTAGAAATTAATGTAGTCACATGGAAAACATATGGAAATGCCAGGTCCTTTGATTTACCTTGGCAAATAGATGCTGAAGACTATATGCCTAATTTACACACTTTCTACAAAACAAAATGGCTTTGACCTTCCAAGTTAAACAAGCATCCAGCCACAAGAAAGGCTTCCCAGCACAATAAAAGGGAGTACTCTAGGATAATGTAAAACTCTGCAAGAGAATGAAGGTCCCAAGGAGCTAAGTGACTTGTTTGGCTTGTTTGTAGTTCCTTGTTCCAGTTATTTACCCCTTTTTCTCAAACCTGGAAAGGCTTACAATGTGTAGACACTTTCTCCAGCCTGTGGTGGACTGTTTGAAACTCAGAGTGGCTGAGCAAAGTTATTGAGTCGTCAGTGACTCCATCAACTCTTCTGCACTTTTCCTGCAAGATCTGTTAAATCACAGGGGAGGAATTTAAAAAAAAAGGCTCAGTCTGGATGGCTTGGGATTTTGCACATGACCAGAGATTTCTAGATGCCAAAATTTTTGACCTATGGATACTTTTTACTTTAGGACTGGTTTGCATTGCTTCCTGGAACCTGCTAAAGGTGGTGTGGCATCTGTCAGTATTTAGAAATGGGTCATCTGCCTCTGTAAACCTCATAATTTAATTCCCACTGAGGTTCATTCAGCAATTTATTCAAACATTCCAAAATGTGTGATTACACAGGCCTAGAACAGCATAACCATTGTCCTGTTAGCTTAACTGCACATAAATATGGAACACTGCTCACAATACATACGTGTACTTTTGCCTTCAGCCAGTTAATGCAAGCATATGCTATCTGTAAGAATGTCAAGTGCATAATTTCATAGTTATTTGATTCATTTGAATATCCCATGGCACAAAAATGCATTATTTACTTACTAAAATGGGTGATGTAAAAGTAGAGAAGCAAATGTAATGTGTCGAATTTCCAGACAAAATTCACTACAAATTATTTTCAAATTATGTGTAGTAATAGAGTCCAGCAAAAATGTAATTATGTGTGCAAACTCTTTGAGGGAAAGTCATACCAGCTTCCGCATAGGAAAATTCCCCTAGGGAGCTAGACTGCTCATCTGGATTATTTACTGGGCTCAGGAAGCCAAGATTTTTAAACAACAGTTGTTAGTGATTTAATAATTCGTGAATATGACTCTGAGGTTAAAAACTAAAGCACAGAAAATAAAATCCAAAGGGAATAAGATAAGACTAATGGGAAAATTCACTCTATGAATTTTTCTTTACATTATCACTGTCATGCTTTGTTGACTTCAGCAAATTGCATTGCTGCTTAGCAGCATTATTATCTTAACTCTAAAATATTCAATTAAGGTTTTCGTGAATGGAATTAATAAGGAAAATTATGATGGTGTTCCCATGGTATGACCCTGGCTTCATTCTTTACTTCTTTATTCTTTCACTTGCCAGAAAGAATTGGAGACACTGCACTCAGTTCCACTGAATCAGCTCTTTTTAGAAAAACATACAGAATCCCAACTGGTTAGTCTCATTTATTAATTCTAGAAAGAGTCTTTTTCAAGATGATTTCAGGAAAATTTGTCCTTATATGAAATATTCATATTTTCCTTCAAGAAAAGATTTTTTTTGACCTCTAAGACATAATTCTAAAAAGAGATGATTATTAATTACTGCTGTGAATTACTAGAAGTGTGAAATACTACCGGATAAAGGTTTTAATTTGCAAAGTGGGCCAAGCCTATGTACCTCTGTTAATTTGCCTGGTTTTTATTTTTCAATTCTGCTATCCATAGAACAAATCAGTTCTGCTAATGTTTGCAGAAGGCAAATTCCATTGCTTTGTAATAAGCTAACATTACAAAACTGAAATTATTGCTTAGACTTGAAGTACTAGAAGTGTCAATAGTCTACGTAGAAATTAAGATAATTTTAAAATCAAGGTTTAGACTGATATTGAATCAGAAATTCAGTGGGTTAAAAATAGTACAAGGTTAAGTCATCATTTGTGCAGATTGCCCAATTCAAAAAGGTAGTAATCAAATCACAGAAGTTAAAAATAGTACCAGGTTAAGTCATCATTTGTGCAGATTGCCCAATTCAAAAAGGTAGTAATCAAATCACAGAAGTTAAAAATAGTACCAGGTTAAGTCATCATTTGTGCAGATTGCCCAATTCAAAAAGGTAGTAATCAAATCACAGAAGTTAAAAATAGTACCAGGTTAAGTCATCATTTGTGCAGATTGCCCAATTCAAAAAAGTGGCAAATCACAGAAGTTAAAAACCCAAAGATTTATTTATTAACCTTGCTAATAGAAAATTTAATTGGTTTAGTCAAAACCTTCTTATTCTTCTTTCATTTCCAGCACACAGGTGAATTGAAATAGTTGATAGAGATCTTTCTACCCACATTGATTTTAGTCCCTACTTACAGTTATTAACTAAAGCCCTAAAATCAGTTTAGCTAGTCTTAAATAGCTTCCTAGATTTCATATGCAGTGCTATTACAAAATTGCAAAATTAAGCTTTGTGCTTTGTAGTTATGCAGTCAATGCCATACATCTCACAGGATGGAGAACCCACAGTGGACCCTGCTGAGCTTTCAGCCTCCCTCACCATTGGCCCTGCTCTGTGTTTCTCAGGTGTTTTACTTGATAAATCTTGTATTTGATGAAATGTCAGCAGGTTTTGGGCATTGCTAATTGATAAAGAGAGTGATCAGGGCAGAATAATTTAATAAAGATCAGATAGAGATTGTCATTTCTCCTGAAGATAGAAAAGTAGTTAGAAAAATTCCTGTTGAGGATGACTTTTGTGGGGATAGTCACTACTGCAGTCATATGGTAGAAAAGGTGAAAAACAGTCTAGGGTAGACTTTACAGAAAAAAAAGGCCACTTATTTTAAATAGGTGATAGCCATATGCTCTTCTGGTATTTTTGCCCAGTTTAGGCATTCACAAGACACAGAAACAGCTGCAAGCCTTATTGTTAAGACTTTCATTCACCCAAAAGCATCTTATATTCCCTGAACATACTGGAAATCAGCAGAACAAACCCACAGCCGGTAGCCCTATCACAGCAGCAGGCATAGTGGCTAAGAGAGAATATATGGAGCTTTTTTAATTTTTACACTGTATGATTTATACCTGTTTAATAAGAAAGAACTAATAGCAAAGATCTGCTTTTACATTTCATTGACCTAAGCTCCACAAATTACAAACCCATTAAGTGTATGCCAAGGAAGATTGCTATATGAGCTATTCTTCTCACAGCTCATTGTTATCATAGCTGTCAGTTTTCCAGTGCATTCTTTAAAAATTAAATAGCCCACGGATTGACATCACGGTAGTTTTAGCAACAAAGAGTATGAACCCAGAGAATTTATGCAGCTAGTAAGTAATAAATTGCAGTTTTCATAAAAATATTAATATAACTGAGCCAATACTACCATGAGGTTCTTTAAAAATAGCATAATAAAATAAACTGAGTGAAGTAGCCTTCATTAAAAAATTAATGACCTATCTCGGATCATTTTGTTGACTATTTTCATGACATTTTATTGCATTCAGTGTATCAATGTCAGTGTAATGGAATAAGTGCTACCAGAATGCAATGCCTCACTGTTGTTATTGTTCATTCCAGTCATTGTTCCTAATCAGCTATTTCAGTTCAAACTAAACCTTCAGACCAAGCTTAAATGTGATACGTCTCCATTTGTTTATTGATTTCAGCTAAGACAGGACCACCATAAAAGTAATAGCAAATTATTTTCTTCCATATATTCCAGGTATTCGACTTGGATTTCCTTCTGAGAGACACAGATATAAACTACTTCAAGGCTGTCAACTGACTCAAACTTTCTGTATCTTTCATTAATTGTCTTTCTCTGGATTTTCTCCAGAAATTGTGTTTAGCAGTGGAGGGATAAAAGCAACTCAATCTACAAGCTCACAGTATTCTGTAATTGCCACTCCATCTGTTTTAAGGTGAGATGCGTTTTGCTTCTAGGAGCTATGAAAGGAAATTTTATGCCTAGACTAAAGACAAGGAGGGTTAGTAAGGCATGTGGGACAAAAGAGAAGCATTTACTCAGGCTTTCAAGGGTCAATGCAGAGCAGTTAGGCTTTTTGGCTCTGAATCTGTAGAAAACTATAGAGGGAGCCTAGAAAGATTAGCTTCAATGGCTAAAGTTACCTTTTTGGAACACTTCACAGTTGCCAAACTCTTAGGTGGCTAAATTTAGATGAGGTAAATCCCATTCTCAGCGTGGTGCACTTAATCATGAGCTAGTTTATTGCAACTGTCTCCTACTGAGGAAAATTAGAGAAAAATACAATTTTTTTCTGGATTTGGGTGATGAATGATTGAAGATAATTTTGAAATGCACTTTCTTAAAAAATTATCAACATTTTGAACTAGAAGATCCATTAAAAATAAATTATTTTGATAGGTTTAAAGAGAAAAGCAAACAGGAAGGTAATAATAGTTTTTTAGATTATTTATCTTCCAACGGCTACTTGTGCTCTTGCAGGGAAATAGCTGTGAATTCCTAGTTAAAAATTTTTAGAATAAACTCTGAAAGCTTGGGTTTTTTGCTCCTAATGCTTCCTTGTAATTTTTTAGGATACTTTAATCATAAAACATTTCTGTAAATGGGAATGGTAATTCAGATCTTTAAATAAAGTGGAATCGTCTCTCCAAGATTTCCAGATTTGTCTTTTATGGGAAGACTGGACCCACATTGTTCTATGGATTGGATTGGATCCACATTGTTTGTGGATTGGATCCACATTGTTCTATCACTTTCAAAATAGGTATCAGGGATTGTGTCTTGAGACTAAACCTCTCACAATAAATATACTTAAAATTTTATCATTCTGTTTTCCCATGCCACTGCTTTATACTTCTCTGTAAGAAAGAACAGATTAAGAGGAGAAAAATTCCAGTATTTGAGGGGTGGCTGTTTACACAAACTCCTTTCTCCTCTCTATCAGTTACAGAGAAGAGATATCTGCGTTCTGAGCTGTCATACTCTTTGACAAGCCATGCATCCAAATTTATTGCAAGGACATTAACTTTTGAGCTTTTATATTTGCATACATATGTATTTTTATATATTATTTACATTTTATTTATACATTATTTATATTGTTTATTTATGTATTACTTTTATATTTGCTAATATGTATTATTATCAGAAGTGGCAGGTAGGTTCTTTCTTTTCTCCTTC
>VZRZ01001244.1:1339445-1359385 GCA_013398175.1 Climacteris rufus
TTCCTTCCTTCCTTCCTTCCTTCCTTCTTTCTTTCTCTTTCTCTCTCTCTCCTCTTTTTCTTTCTTTCCCTCTTTTTATTTAATATTTCTCATGATAGTTTTGTATTTCTTTTGCTTCCATGCTTCCATGTTCTGGAATTCCTGTACAAGATAATCCTATGCACAAAAGGAAAACAAAAGTAAGACTGTACACGATCATGCAATTTTTGCAGAAGTTACACTGTGAACTGTGAAAGGTCTAAATAAACTTCAGAATTGTAATAACATCCAGCTGCTAACAGAAAGAAAATTAAGCACCAATCTTTATTTATAGGCCTATGCTGTCACTTCATGATTCTGAAAATGCAAAAAATCCACATAAATGCCATTCATGTTTGACCTGTTCTTACATAAACAAATGGCATAATAAAGAAATCTGTGAGATATCCTACTTCAGGTTCTACCCATGCAAAAGGACTCTCCTTTTTGCCATTTCATCAATACTAAGACTTGCCTTACCTCTTGTCAGATCTTTATGCTATAACACATCTCTTGTAGCTGAAAACAAGACACAAAATGAATAAACACAGGGAATTTCATGAGCTGGTATAATCACATAAGTCTTTTACACAGTCACTGTTCCTTTAGCTCTCTGCACGAGTATTTCCTGTCAAACTTAGACTTGTAATTTCAGGTTTCAAATGAAAACAGCATTGGGTTTTGATCTGATTTTGGAATACCTTCATATTTTTACTGTATCTGGCTATCAATCCCCTCATAATAAGAAATTATTTGAAAGTAGATAAAATACTTCAGTAATTAAAGTCAAAAGCAGAATATCATCCTGTATTTCAACATTTTATATTTTAATGAATTAACTACAATTCTGTTAATAGCTATAGCCAATCTGGCAGAGATACCAATCATATGAAAAAATCCCAAACCCAATAATTAATTAGACAAACGACATCAGCAAATTAAGACCCTTTACAGTTTTGCCAAGGAAAACTGTGACTAGTGAAATTAGATATAGGATCAATCACTGAATGCAGCAGGCTTGGCAGAAGGGAGTCAGAGAAAACTCATGAGTCTGGGAATATGTGCCTGAGGACATGGTCAGGACTAGTAAAAGAGAACCCATGCCTGCTTAAGATGAAGAGGTAGGAAATTCCCCCTGAGATCCTGTCCCCAGAGGAAAGAGGGCTTCTAGTACAAGAATTCTTTGGCATAGTGTTTAGGGTTAGAGGCTGCAGGGGTTGATGGATAAGAGATAAGCTTACAAGGTCAGAATTAATTCTATGTGAGAAGGGAAGAGGGCTGAGAAGCCTGGTGCAAAGAGTTAGTAGGATATCAGGGAACCTGGATGCTGTCTGAGAGAAAGAGCACTCCAGCATCCTTATCTCTTGTGCTTCCTTTTATTCACCTTCATGAGCTGCAGAAAACTGTGAGCTCATCAAGTACTCAATCCACATTTGGAGATTGTTTAGAACTGAGTGGGTCTTTGGTTTGATCAAGTATAGTTCTAATAGTGTTATTTATTTAAGTGCTCTCCTATCTGATAATGTTCAGCGTCTTGAATTAAAAGATTTGCTTCTTACACAGTTCCTCTCCAACCTAGACAAACCTAGTAGGCTCACCTAATTTTTCAACTGAGTTTAAATCAAGCTGCAGGTTGAAGAGTCCTATCTACTTGAGGTCCATTTGAGCCCTCTTCTGTAGTATGTGTGCCTGGAGGAACATAAAAGTACTCTCCACCTTCTCTGTCCCTATTTGCAGCACGGTTTCAGCAGCTTCGGTCCAGCTAATCAAACACTCTTGTGAGACGTGGAAGATGTGAAAGACCATGAAGTCATCAAGCCTCATCAGGCTGAGAAGGGAGGTGAGCAAAAGGCTCAAAACTACTTGGTAGCTACTGTGACCACTAGGATATTATGTGGGTGGGGAGTATCAACAGCATTCAAAAGAGTATCTACAATTGCATTTTAGGAGCACCCAGACCTGTAGGTCTGACTGAACTCAGAAGACTCAAGCAGAACAATGTTCATTTGTAACTCCCAAACTTCTCCTGACCACTCCCAGGGACAGAGAGATGCAGTTCTGGGAGAGGCCAGAAACCACCCTGAACCCTCTTCTGATACAATAGGGAGCTTTTGCAAGTTTAGGCAAAAGCTCAATGTCTTTTCATGACGAGCCTTTGATTAGCTGAAGTCCTCTATCATGTTATCTTCTTTAATAATGAGAATTGTAAAGAGAAGATTAGGGGAAAAAATACACATCTCTTAGGGGAAGTTATGTGGCCATTCCTTAGATACATTCTTAGTAGGGCACTGATCTGGTAACAAAAGAGGTGTTTATGCTCCTTGTGGGAAATGCAGTTCCCAGTAGAGTCAAGGAATGCAGAGGGAAGTGTTAGCTTTTTTAGGGAGCCATAACAAATACCATCTTCAAGCCCTGAGGTCCACAGAGAGAGGCAGGGAATCAGACCCTGTGTCTGCAGAGACTGAGACTAGCAGCAGTGCAG
This sequence comes from Climacteris rufus, assembly GCA_013398175.1. NCBI lineage: Eukaryota > Metazoa > Chordata > Aves > Passeriformes > Climacteridae > Climacteris > Climacteris rufus. The sequence goes on from VZRZ01001244.1 coordinate 1,341,946, forward strand.
AGACATCATTCACAGGGTTTCTAAGGTAAAATCAGGGCTTGTTTATTTGTCAGATGAGCTGTAGCATTGATGTACTTTCCATTTCTTCTGCTTTTCCCATAATCTGCATGTCCTTCCCATTTGCTAAGAAGATATTTGTAAAAAACCTCAGATATAAGTGCAATAGCATCTATGCTGAAGAAGTCAACAAAAAAAGTACATTGTCCTTAATAGAAGCTAAAAATTATTGAACACTATAGGCTGTATGGGTTATTGTCTCTTTTTCTTCCCACTTTGGTGTGCCCAGAAGCCTAGCAATACCTTGTTCAAAGTTTACAAGTTTGATTAAAACACTCAGGACTGTTAAAAATGTATGGAACTTTATTAATATATATGCAAAGTAATATAGAACATATTAACACTTCCTAACACTTGAATGCAGCAACCTAAGCTAACAATACCCACAGACATAAATATACATAGTTAGACATTTTGGAACAGTTTGTTTACATTTGCAGTGCTGCACATTATGCTGTTGATCCTGTTGATACAGCAAAATCACGATCAAATTAAAACAGACAGCAAGTGGCTTAAACCAGTCACCACTAGGTGTTTCCAACACTACTGTAAATGTCAATAAATTTCAACATAAACAAGTTAAGAACATCTAGTGTTTTAAAAAGGTAGATGTCAACATTACTGCAGTATTACTGACATTAAAATGGAAAATAGTACAAGCTTGGCATTAGCAAATATCGCCATAAAAATTAATTAAAATGATTCCCTGGTACAAATCCCAGGCTGGATAGCACCAAACCATGCCCTAACTGCCAAGTATAGCATGCCTGTGTATCTTCCCTACCTGTGGATTCCCTGGTCTACAGACTGTAACCTGCTGGGGCAGTGGCAGGAGGAACCCAGCACAACTCTGGGGTGCAGGGGAAGTCAAACCCTGCATTCCTAGTCAGACAGATTTTAGGTATACCTCCTGGCATTGTTTTTACAGTTCTCAACTAATTACTTTTTCATTGCATATATAAAATTTATTACCAACCAGGTGCTGCTCTGTTCTGAAATGTTTGTGAAACTGGCTTTAGAGTCTTTTGTCAAATAAATTAACCTCGCACATTCTTTAATACCTTTGTTTTTTCTAACTAATTGTAAATCATTCATCCTCAGTCAAATTTAATCCTTAATGCTCTGCTGGACTTTAATCAAATAATAAAACTAGTGATACAGAAACTACAATAGGATTTTAAATCAGTACAGATTATCTGGATAACGTTACAAATGCTGTCTTGTCACACGCCCAAAGACTGGATTTACAAAATGTCTTTTTACTGATGCCTGGCTGGACACCAGATGCCCACAAAAACCTTTCCACCATTCCCCTCCTCACCTGGGCATTGAAGAGAAAATACAACTAAAGGCTCCTGGATCGAGATGAGGACAAGGGAGATCGCTCAGCAATTACTGCCATGGGCAAAACAGGCTCAGCCTAGGGAAATGAATTTCATTTATTGCAAATCAAATCAGAGTAGTATAGTGAGAAATAAGAACAAATTTTAAATCCACCTGCTCTAGAGTGAGGTGCTCCATGGGATAGCTGCTCCACGATGGATATTTGCTCCACCATGGACCTCCATGGGCTGCAGGGGGATAGCTGCCTCACCATGATCTGCACCATGGGCTGCAGGGGAATCTCTGCTCCAGCACCTGGGAAATGTGAGATCACATGAAAAATGAAACTAAAACTGAAGAGTGAAATTAGTTAGAGGACAAGTGCAATCACTGCAGAATAGTTAGTAAATAGTATTTGCAAACACCTGCAAGTCACTTCCTAAGAAACAAAATTATATATATTAATATAGAATGTTATGCCTTAATAACTTCAGTGCTTTTTGAGTGGTTTTGCTTTTCATTCCAGCCTTTCTTGCCTGTCTGGCTTTTCTCATGCAACTGCTTTACAGACTTCAACATATCTTCGCATCATTTTCGACAACAATGTATCTGCAGACAAATGGAACAGCCAGTAATTGCAAGATTGCTCATGTCCACAGGCAAGGTCACTGGCAGAAGGTCATGTTCTTTTCCCAGTCAACTACAAAGCTTTTGTCTCTTCCTAGAAAGGGTTTTTTTAAATACTTGTTTTCCATTTACACTGAAAACAAATTTTCAGGTTTCCACTGGTACCTCAGGGCCAAGTACATCATGTAGTGCCACTACCAAGTGAGGTTATTGCTGGCATTCCACTCCTCCAGCCTTTTTGCATCACTTCTGCAGGCTGGTATATAGCTCTGTGTGTCTCATACAGAGTGCAGATAATTGCTTCAGCTAGCAAAAATCCACTGTAAATTGTTAATTTTAATTAAATTGAGCTGCTGAGCTGCTTTACTGTGTTGCTTCCACAGACTTGGGATGGCACCACTGCCACATTTAAAATTTATTCTCCCTTTTCACACTAAAATACAGTGCATGCATGAGTGCCAATTAGATGGTCCAAATTTTTCCTTTTCTGAAGGACATACCCGTGGTATATTTGAGATAACTTTCTGTTCTCCTCTCAGTTCAGAGATTAAATTACTACGTATGTCCTCTAAAATAAGTTATAAGTACAACTCAAAGTTGTACTATCATCCAAAGAAAGGTTTTGTTTTAATTGGTATGCTAGTAATCACATCCATGAACCAATTATTTCACTGTTTTTCTGTGCAGTCGACACACATCTAAGTGCTTAATTCAAAGAATCACAACACACACTGATTTGGAAGGGAGCTACAAGGATAATGTAGGATTTATAAAGTATATTTTTAATATGCTGGCCAAATTCTCAGTTCATTATTGCTTGATGAAATAATAATAAAGTCAGAATGTGTTTGATTATTTTTGTTATTAACTTATTTTTGTTATTAATTTAACATTTACACAGAAATACACATCTTATTATAATCTTAACATCATTGTAGAGCAAAGCAGATGGAATATTGTAAGTTGAGCTGATTTTAAGGTCCTCCAGTCTATCTTAATAGTCTTTCTTCTGCCAGATAACCAAACCAGAAAGACGAGATTATTTCCTTTATTTAGGACCCATCCTTTGACAGGAGTAAAGAATGAACAAACCTTCTTGGAGCAAAGCTATATCCTGAAGGGTTAAACACTGATCTTAGTCCAGCAGTGAAGTATCTAAAAACTCAGATGAATGAGGGCCAGAGCACTCAGCACCTCGCAGGAGGGAGTTCACAGTGAAGCAGCCTCTGCAGGAGACAGGATCACTGCTCTTTAGAAATGAGCAGGCTGTTACAATGCAAGGTTCAATTATGAGTGGAAGAAAAAAAAAAGCTGAATATAAAGGCAGGCTTAAAGTCTTCACTTCATGCAGAGTCTTTTTAATATATCTTGAATTAAACCTAAAGTGTCCAGGAATCTGGATCATCATTTCAGAGAAAGTATTTTGAGATAGCAGACATTTTTAGAAACTACAGGGAAGGCTCATCATGCTACAAATTCATATGAATGTCATCTATTGGTGTAAGGGAGAACATTCAGAAGCTAAAACTATGACACATGCTGTACCTTAACCCCAAACAAAATAATAGACCTAATAAGGAGCTTGGGCTGAGAAGAGAAAGGCAACTGAAAGCCACTTCAAGGCTGGCAAGAGCTGTAGAGCATCCAATCTTATTAAGACAACTGCTAACAACTTTAGGACATAAGTAGGACATACCTTGCCAAAGCCATTGACGTCTTCGTACCGTCTGTCATCAGAAATAAGTAAGAAAGAAGAAATGTGAGATTTACAGTTGTAGCATGGAGTCCACAGGCAAGATAAAGGATATATACTTAATTCATAGTGTTTTTCTTTTATAAAACATGACATAGCTTCTTAAAAATACATTACAGTAGGTTCCATTAAAAAAAAAATGTGGCCAAGAGAAAAAAAAAATTAGAATCTGAAGCCATGCTGAGATAGCACTTGCATTTTATTTATTTTAAATTTCATCAGTAAATTCTAGAATGAACCGTCTCAGAACTGTTTGATTCACAAACCCCTTTAGAAATCCTTGATGGAACACAAAAAGTGCTTCCCTGTTATTAAAGAAAGTAGGTCACTGGTTTCTGCATTCAGATACATTCAAATAATGTCTTTTAAAACTTTAAAGGTCTTGTTTTATACAACCCTCAGTAACAAACATGCATGCACTTTGGTCCACATGAAAATAGTGGTTGATACACCACATATTTGATATACTGCACATACACCATTCATTAATTTTCCCTGACAATTTATATGCAGAGCTTTTGGGTTATCTAAACATAAACTTGCACATAGCTTCAGAGCTTGGAGGGTTCACACCCTTTTTAAATGCAGGCAACCTTTGTTCTCCACGAATTCCCATTAGGCCTCTATAGTGCACTTGCCAGAAGGCTGAAGCTCAGCAGGTGTGGTCTTTCTGTAAATATTTCCCAGTGGAAGCTTAATGTGAACCTCTCACACATATAAAAATATAATACACAGAGAAATGTTTGCTGGATAAGGACCTCAGATTTAAAACTCAGAGGGGAAGGGACTGTGCCTTTACGTATACACTGGCTATGTGCATATGAAAGCTTCTAAATCATTTAAAGGCACAGTTCTAGAAAAGCCATAGGCTTATTCTGGAAACCAAGAGAAATTCAGAGTACTCAGCACTCAGAATAACGTTTCACAAAATGAAAGTAAAAAAGTGCAGCTACATATTTCTAGGTAGGTGACATGAAAATTATTCACTTGGTCTTTACAAAACAGCTTGTAGACTAAATGTTGTGCAAAGGCAATGTGTTAATCAACATACTCTCAGTGCATCTTGGGTCTGTCATGCTTGTTAGGACACAGTGATTACAGTGGTGCTCTTCTCAGAGGGAGATTACATTTCTCACAGCTTCTGTTCCTGACTCAAACATAATGTAACCTTTTAGCTAAAACTGAACGTACCAACATCTGGCCCGAGAGCAACCATGTTATACCACTTCAATTGAGATACTTTTCAAAGAGAAGTTAAAAGTGACACCTTGTAAAACAGGGAAGTTACCCTCCCCCTTTCAGCTGAACAATTTGTTCAAGGGTCTGAGTCTGGACTCACTGCACATCCCACGTAGCTGATTCTTAGAACAAACTATTCCTTTGGGGTCTAAAACGCACACTGGATTCTGACTCAGTTGGAATAAATTATTTCTAGCAGGAAGGAAATAAAATTAGCTCAGTTTTGATACACACATGATCAGAAGTAAAAGCAAGTGTATAGTATAATTTAATTACAAGGAAAAACCTACAGTCATTTACAAGAATGACAGAAAGATGCAGCCTACTCAGTTACCTACTTTATGGAAGCATTAGCTCCTGCCTTCCGCAAAACTCCTTTCCAGTCCACCTAGATTTCACTAGGTAACGTTGTCTCTATAGCTATAATCAGATTTGCTGGAGGCAATTACTTTTTTTTCAGTTCTAGTAACAGAAGAGAAAAAAAGCCCACCGCCTTTAGGTGACTCTTTAAGGAGGCAAGATCTGTTTCTCATGATGGAGAAGCATTATTTCATGTGATGAAGAATACTGACATTTGTCTTTAACATATGTTAATAGTACAACATAGATGCCTTTTTGTTTTCCTCATGTCCAAATCTGCAGTCTGCATTACCAGGGATAAATAGATACTAAACCTTATGCCAATGGCACCTCAGCTACACTGTGATTTCTGGGAACATAGCCCACATTCATTGTGCCACAATGACTGGGCTTGCTTTGGGACAGGCCTGCAATGCTAGAAGGCTGTTGCCCTTCCTCATCCTTCATGCTGATGTATTTGAAGGTATTTGTCAAAAACCTTCATGTTTGATTTTCTATTTGCTTCTTTCAATTTCTGCTAGAATATCAACTAGCAAACTGTTGGGATCTATTCCTGATGATTAATTTATGGCAGAATAAGCATTTAGTGAGACTGCAGCATACAGGGCTTGGATATGACAACCATTTCATGAACAGCCACAAAAAATTCCTAACTGCATCTCTGCAGAGCAATGCTCCTAACACACAGAAGTAGCACAGTGCAGTAGGATCACTGCTATGCTTTTAAATGACAAGTTGATTCATACATCTGAGCAGCTGAGTAGTGCAGAGGTTAATTTCCACTGTGCTCCACAGTACAGCAATGTGCACACTGTATCCATATCCTGCAGGCCTGTCTAGTGTTGGCCAACCAACCATTAAAACAGTTGTGGTAATGGAGGTTCTGTGCTTTGGCCACAGATTATGGGCACTGGAAGTAGAACAAGCTCTGGCTTTCAGAGAATGGGGAGCTCACACTGCGTGGGGAACAAGGACGATACTCGTTCCCTTAGTTCAGTTATCACAAATAATGTCACCTGCAGCATTTTTTCACAGTCAGGACAAGTTCCTGAGAACTATTCCATACATAAAAGATAGATGACTTCAGGATTTTGAGAAAGTCTTGTCTTTTCTGACTCATGAACTTTGTTTTCTTTGCCAAAGATAGCTTGGCAAAATAAAGTCTTACTGTACACTTACAGCTGCAGGGAGGGAGACAGAGTAAGATGCAGTTTCAAAAGTCATTTCAATAGCAAGTGAGTGAGTAATGAAATGGCAGATTATATTTAATCCAAATATTACACATACACAATGGATTACTTTAATTTATTTAGCACCACTTAGAAAAGAGCCCTCTGAGTCATTGTAGCTGTTCTTCTTCCTGTAGCAGTGCTTTCCTTTTGAGGCATGTCACAGCACAGGCTGCACGGGCTATATAGAAGTGGGATTTGCTGAAAATCAATAACATTCTGTTTTTATGGAGATTTAGAGGTTTTGGGTAAGGCCATAAGGGAAACCCATGGTGTGAGCATTAAAGAGTTATGAGGACTCTACCAGCAGTAATGGTAGGATAGAGTAACAACTAGTGGTATGTAGCTCTGTTCATTTATGTCTTTATTTATTGCACATAAACACTCTTTAACATATTTTGAGTAATGTTTTTCTTCAGGAAATCTCTTCTTACAAGTATGAGTCAATAAAATAGCTCACAAACTTAAGCAAGAAGACATCTGATTATCTGCCGGGTAAGACATGCAGTGCTGTGCAGTAATGTTTTTATCAGTCCACTCCATGTACTCTACCTAAAATTTCTCCTTTACTCATATTTCTTCCTAGAGCTTGTTTATAGCCCAAATTTGTTTAATTTTTGGGTAATGTTTCCTGAAAGAAATAAACTGTGCCCTTCAACCGTCCCTTGCAGTCAATTATATTAACTAGGACAGCTATTCTTTGGATATTTTATAAGACACTGAAACTCTCATCTGAACTAGGCCACTAATTAATTGCTATGCATAGGCAACAACACCACATTATTTCTGAAGCTCTGTCATCCTTGCCCTGTAATTGCAAATCCACGGTAATGGTGAATTATCTTGTGCATGATCACTTGAAATCAGAAAATCTGCTGTTTGAACAAAGTCTCTGTTATTCTCTTTCTTTGGCACAACTGAAAATAACATTCGACATTTTAAAGAATTAAGCTCAGAAGAAATAATCTTAACTTTGTAAAAGGACATTATGTTATTTGGAAAAATATGGTCAAAACTCAAAGTGACCAGGTTAGTTCATCTTCAAAATATTGTCTTAGAAATATGGCATCCTTTTGGAGTTTTGGTATGGGAAGTTATTGTTATCTCAGTAGGAATCTTTGTTATCTTCATATAAAGAATTTATGGTATGCAGAGTCACCTTATTAAAGCTATGGTATCCAGACCTTTGAGGACCTCTGTAGAGCTGCATAGAAAGACCCTTTGGATGACAAGGTGAACAGATCTATCAGTGAATAAATGCATGGGACATTGACTGCTACTACATGAGGTGGAAATCACCTTAGAAGTGGTTGGGGAGAAACACTCTTCTTTATGCTCTAGTGAAATGTGAACTCATCACCCCTTACTTAAGTGTTCTCCTTTAGGTGTTAAGCTTAGTGAAATGAAAAACAGTGGGATCTAGCCCACCCTCAGCAAGCTTGCCCATGGCACCAAGCTGTGTGGTGTGATTGACATGCTAGAGGGAAGAGGTGCTATCCAGAGTGACCTGGACAATCTCAAGAGATAGGCACATGAAGTTCAACAAGGTCAAGAGCAAGGTCCTGCACCTGGGCTGGGACAATCCCAAGCACAAATACAGGCTGAATGGAGAGTGGAATGAGAGCAGTCCTGAGGAGGAAGACTTGGGGGTGTTGTTTGATGAAAAGCTCAACCTGAGCTGTCAGTGTGCCTTTGCAGCCCAGACAGTGAAACACATCCTTGGCTGAATTATAAACAACATGGCCAGCAGGCTGAGGGAGGGGATTCTGCCCCTCTGCTCTACTCTTGTGAGATCCCACTGTGGTGCTGTTCCCTGCTCTGGGGCCCCAACATAAGAAGGACATGGACCTGCTGGAGTGTGTCCAGAGGAGGGCCACAAAGATGATCAGAGGGCTGGAGTACTTGCACTATGAACACAGGCTGAGAGAGCTGGGGTTGTTCAGCTGGAGAAGACAAGGCTCCGGGAAGACTTTATAGCACCTTCCAGTACCTAAAAGGGACCTACAAGAAAGATGGCGAGGAACTTTTTATAAGGGCATGTAGTGATAGGACAAGGGGGGATGGCTTCAGACTGAACCCTTTCAGGTTTAGATTAGATATGAGGAAGAAATTCACTGTGAAGTGGTGAGGCACTGGAACAGGTTGCCCAGAGAAACTATCAATGCCCCATATCTGAAAGTGTTCAAGGCCAATTTGGATAGGGCTTTGAGCAACCTGGTCCGGTGGGAGGTGTCCCTGCCCATGGCAGGGCTTGAAACTAGATGATCTTTAAGGTCCCTCCTAACCCAAACCATGCTTTGATATGACTTTTTCCCTAGCATTTTGTACTCATGCTGAAGCTGTCTAGGCCTTTTACAATTGCAAACTAAGCATCATTGCCATTGATGCCCATGATTCCTTGTACCTAGTCTGTACAGTCTCCTGTTACAGCAGAGTAGCAATTCCTTGCCTCAAAAAGTACTGCCCCATCCTTCTTCCCTGATGATTCAGCTGATTTTAACTTTTAATTGGTCTTGTCTAAATGATTTGTGCATAAAAAACGTAAGCACAGCTGGAATTTCATGCACTAAACCTCACGTGCACTGGCAAGTGAACTGCATATAAAGGACCCCACACAGCTCCCTTTGCATAAGGAAGGGTTTCTGATGAACTAAGACTTGTGTTTGAGCTTCTGCCAACATTTTTGTCAGAAGGTTTGTTTTTAACATTGCTAATGATTTGGAAAACAAAACAGAGTTTTTAGAACAATCTCCAAAATATTTATGGTAATTAGTAAGTGGGGAAAAAAAGCCCTTCATGGGCTCCCGTGTATAGGAGAGGAAGTAGTTACAAGAGGAAACTTTCTGAGCACTCTTTGTCTGTTGCTAAACTGTTAAAATTCCTGTGCCAGACATAACCATGGAAGAAAACAATGGGAAGTGCACTTGCTAATACTATTCCAAAATTATCCTAAAGGTGCTGAAGTTGTTTGAAATTATGTCTGTAATTGGCAGAGCTGAAAGAATTCACCCTCTTTTTATAAACAATGGAAGGAGTCTTGCAGATTTTCCACTCTTATTGCTGGAACATAGATCTGATACAGTAATTCAAGTAAAAATGCTGTTCAGGGCCTTTTTCTAAATCCTATTATTCCTAGCAAGAGAGTGAACTCCCAGTATTAAGATACAAATCAAACCATAGAGTCATAGTAATTTAATTTTGGCATTGCAAAATCTTCAGCTCTGAATTCAGCCTTAGTGCAACTAAAACGAAGCCAAGAAAAAATTGTTCTAAGACAGTTAACCAAACAGTCTAAAAATTTTTAATTTTAGTAATCTGAAATATTCTTCCACACAACATCTCTAAAATATTTGGGATGGAAATAAATGTGCCCATCTGTATTTCTAAAACTATGTGCAGTGTTAAATATAGGCATTTGCACTAGTTATGAAAAGATAACACTGAAAAGTAAAAAGATTTCCTGTCTTTCAGATAAGCAGGCTTGGGAATCTAGAAATATTTTACATTCCTCATCACCAGCCAATTCCGGAAATTAATTTTAAAAGGATATTTCAAGGAAGATTTGCTTGAAACATTTTGTATAGTTTGAAGAGAATGTGATTTTTCATGCTTTTGTGTAGGTCATGTGTGTCACCCCAGAGTGTCTGTATATTCAAAACAGAGGCATTTTAAATCACCTTTGAAATCTATTACTGCTCACATTAGTTCTGTTCTTGTGGGATTAAGAGGCCACAAGTGAATACCTGGGCCTCTACAGTTTTGGGTTTTTTTTTGTAGAAATAGAATTTTTTTTAGGAAACCGCACTATTTGGACCAACACTGAAAAAAGGTTGGATGCTTATTTTGAGCATTATTTAATCTTCTTAAGACATAAATACAGAGTATCTTCTGAGAACATGCTGCACTGTGGCATGCATATTTTACTCGCCTTGTGCTAGATTTACTGTAATAACAAGGACATGGTCTACCAGTCAAAACGTTAACATTGGGATGTGGGAGAATTAAAGTCTCATTCTACCCCAGGCGTACTGTGAAGCATAAGTGAGTGGCTATGTAGCCATGCAACTGCTTCTATGTGTCTCTTAATTTATATCTGACTTGGGAACTGATGGAAATTCCTACTGGCACCATGTATGTGCAGACATTCTCTCACAGTACTTTAACACCTCCAACATGTATTGGCCAGGTACATTTTTTTTTCTGTGACACTTGGACAAAGTAATGTCAACTAACAGAAATTGCAACGGGCATTCTTACTGTTTTATTGATTTATATCTATTATATTTATATATATTATGTATATGTTGCACTGAAATAATTTCAGTATTTCTATGAATCCAGCACTGGATTGCAAAACTGTGGTCTTAAGATACTTACCACGAGGTGTTGAAGGTCAATGGTTTAAGCAGATTTAAGGCATGTAGGGTAAAACCCTTAGCAGAAAGGGATGAAGTGTGAGACTTATGAAGCAAGTTCTGAGTAAAAATCCCACTGAACAAACAGATAGAACCCTAAGTAGAAGGAGAGTCAGAAATTGAACGTCAAGATCAAAGAAAGTTGGTGAATTCATTAGGAGGAACAGCCTTTTGTGGCTGTAATGAAATTCCTGTAGAAATGCCTGCACATTAAGAGAACTTGCCACTCTCAGTGGTGTAGTACACACAGAATCACGTAACAGTCCAGGTTGGAAAGGATGTCTGAAGTTCAACCAGCCCAACCTTCTGCTCTCAATAAACTGAATTTCAAAGCTGGATCGCTCGAGGTCTTGTCAAGTTTTGAAAAGCTCCAGGCATGAAACCCTTCGACCTCTCTTGGCAGCCTGCTACAGTGCTCACCACCCTTCTACTTGAAAATGTTGTGCTCAAGCACAACCGGACATTCTTTGTGTGTACCTTGCTACTGCTGCCTCTTGGCACTGCGCTCCCCATCTGTGACAAGAGCCTGGCTCTGCCTTCTCCATACCTGTCTCCGTGCCAGGGCACAGCAGGGGCTGGGGTCCATGGGGGTCCCCTTTGGGCCAGCATGGCAGGCAAGGCCTCACCAGCCAGGGCTCTTCCCACCACCCTCAGTGAAGGAGGAAGGCAGGCTGGGGCAGCCGAGCACAGTGCCCTGTCCACGTGTGCTGGGCTGAGGCTGAGCTGAGGAGGTGAAGCAGGGTCAGCCCAGTGAGGGTAACCAGGGTCAGGTACAGCCCCGTGATCGCTGAGTGAGTCCAGAGTGACGAGGCTGTGGAGGCCAGGCTGGGAAGTCAGCCCACAGGTGGTCAGGGTCCAGGACAGCAGGGCCCATGGCCAGGCACAAGCCGTGCTGTGGCACTGCTGGGGCAGTGATCGATGGCCCTGAGGGCTGGTACAGGGTGCTGAACCATGGCCAGGGTAGGGGGCAGCCCTAGCAGTGCAGACAGGGACAGGCAGGGCTGGTGGGGACCTCAGAGTACTGGCACTTGGGCATTTTAAATCTGCTGTTACTTCAGGAGTGCCTTGTCTAGTTTAAAGTAAACGTTTTTCAAAATTCGCCTTTGTGTTATAAAAAAACACTTTCAGAAAATAAAAAAAGTCAGAGTGTAACAATAATCTCATACTGCTTATACTGTCCAATTTTTGCTTCTCCTTCAGCCTAACTAAAAACATATGTTCCAGTGTTGAAAAATTGAAGTTCATTTTCAAATTACCTAGCACAAGTCAGGATTGCTAGCACTACTGTAAAATGTTTATGTTACAGAAACTTTAAAAATGCTTCAATTCTGTGTTTAAGTCATTAAACAATTCATCTTTTTTAAGCTAACCTTGTGTCTCTATCACATTTTACTTGGCATCACCAACCCAATAAACAAATGTATAACTCAATAAAAATTTATAACTCAGTAAACAAATGTATACAAACAAAAGTTTCTATAAATACATTAGCAACAAAGCTAAGGTGCACTTCAATCCTTTAGCCAGTCACCGTCCCTGGAGGTATTTAAAAGTTGTGTAGGTATGTCAGTTAGGGCCATGGTTTAGTGCTGGATTTGGCAGTGCTGGGTTAACAGTTGGACCCAAGGATCTTAAAGATCTTTTCCAACCTAAATGACTCTATGAACTCAGCCTCCACCACTGCAGAAAAGGACACAGGGTTATACCAGATCAGAAACCCAACAGAAGTTAACAGTGTTGCACTACTGCAAAACAGTGAACATTGTGCTGAGAAGTATGGTGGGAACTGCCATCAGTAAAACATGTGAAGTTGTCCATTGATTCAGGGCCGATGAGGTCTCAGCTGAAATATCACAACCCGCACTCAGCACTCAGCTGTTAACATCACTTCGTAATAGATCGACCACAGATCTTAATGGGGTAAGGCAGACATGATACACACTACCTAAAAAGGTAGTTAATTGTATGTTTTCATCAGGACATAGGAGTTCCCTTTCTCTTCTTCCAAACTGGTGGCCCTGGAAGCTAACCCCTCCCCTCTGTCACAGCAGGATACAGAGCTCCCAAACTCAACAGTGGTTCAAACAAGAGTTCAAGGGAGTTCAATCCTCTCATCAGTTAGAGCCTAATACAAGGATACTTCCCAAGTTCTATTCTTAAATATTTAAACAGAATGAGTCCTCTTAATTAACTACTTCAGCAACAAAGAAATATTTTTTTCCTGTGTGTATCTCTCCTTACTACTGGCTTACCAAAGCAGGTTGTCAAGTCTCATTTATTGAAGCTTTTTAACACCAGGTTCAGATACAAAAGTACACCAGTTGACCAGTTGTCCTGGGTTTGGCTGAGATAGAGTTAATTTTTTTCCTAATATCTGGTCCAGTGCTGCGTTTTGGATTTAGTAGGAGAATCACGTTGATAATACACTGATGTTTCAGCTGTTGCTCAATAGTGCTTATCCTTAAGTCAAGGACTTTTGGTTTTCTCATACTCTGCCAACAAGGAAATGCAAAAGAAGGCAGGAGAGAGCAAGGCCAGGACAGCCGACCCAAAGCATTGGTTTTGCAGGGCCCGGTTTTTGGTAGTGGGGGGGTCACAAAGATGGCTTCTGTGAGAAGCTGCTGGAAGCTTCCACCATGTCCAGCAGAGCCGATCCCTGATGGCTCGGAAGATGGATGTGCTGCTGGCCACAGCTGGGCCCATTAGAGATGGTGGTAACACCTCTGTGATAATGTATTTAAGAAGAAATCAAAACAAAGTTGGGGCGCAGTTTTAATTCCAACTAGAGAAGAGGAGTGAGAATATGTGGGAGCAACAACAATGGAGACACCAAGGTCAGCGAAGAAGATGAAGGGGGAGGAAGTGATGCAGGCACCAGAGCTGAGATGTCCCTGCAGCCTGTGGTGAGGACCATGGGGAAGCAGGTTGGCCTGCCCCTGCAGCCCATGGGGGTCCATGGGGGATGCAGAGATCCACCCACAGCCCGTGGGGAGGTGCCCACGCTGCAGGGGGGGGATGCCCAGAGGGGGCTGTGGTCTGGTGGGAGTCATCAGGGATAAAGAGGCCTTGCTCCTGAGTCAGAACAGCCTGTCCTTGGAAGGACTGCACCCCGTGGCAGCGGACCCACAGCAGCAATATTGAGAGGACTGGATTCACGTTGCAACAGTTTTGGGATGGCTGCTGCTTGTGAAATTGGACCCACACTGGGAAGTTCTTGGAGAACTGTCCCCCATGGGAAAAGGGGACCCCACAGTGCTTGCAGGGAACTGATTCCTCTCCTTGAGCAGTGGAAGAAAAATCCTGGGTGATGAACTGGCCACAACCCCCACCCCTGTCTCCCTGTGTGGGTGGTGGGAAGGAGAGAGGGGCTGGGGGGAATAAAAGGTGTTTTAAGGGCTTTTTACTTCTCATTATTCTCCTCTGATTTTTGTTAGCAATAAATCCACTTAATATCCTCAAGTTGAGCCTGTTCTGCCCTTGATGGTAATGGATTAGTGTTTTCTCCCAGTCCTTATCTCAACTCCGTGAACTCTTCATTAAGTTTTCTCCCCTCTGTCCAGCTGTGGAGTAGGAGAGGGTGAGTGGCTGTTTGTGGGTGCCTGGCGTTTGGCCAGCTCCAAACCATGACACCCAAACTGGCCAAGGGGATATTGCACACCATCCAATGTCATGCCCAGTACATAAAATTGGGGGATTTGGCCAGGAGGGGCCAATGGCTGCTCAGGGATAGGCTGGACTTTGGTCAAAAGGTGGTGAGCAATTGTCTTGAGCATCACTTTTTTTTTATTTTATTCCTCTTTCTCTTTTTGTTACCTCCCTTTTATCTACTATTATTATAATCTATTTTACTTTATTTTGTTTTTCAAGCCATGTGTTTTACATTTTTCCAGTTCTCCTCCCCCTTTCAAGGAGTGAGTGAGGAGCTGCATAGTACTTAGTTTCTGGCTGGGGTTAAATCACACCACCACTGTTCCTTTTTTTTTTTTTTTTTTTCCTTTCTAGGACTATTTCAAGTAGAGCTTTTCATATATCCTCAGTACATCTGAGGAGATTTGAGAGAGACAAGAAGTAGAGAGAGTGGGAGGAAACCATAAGTACTTATGAAAAACCATGAGTAGGAGTTTTAAAAGCATTCCATATAGAAACCATTTGAGAAAAAGAATTAGGTGCCTGCCAGAAGGGTAAAGCCACTGTATTTTCTGTCAGAAACACATTGACACATGCCTGCTAATAATCTGAATGTGGGCTAACATTTACAGAAATACCTATATCATCTAGACAGCCATTACAAATAATCTGGTTACTCACAAAGGCTTTATTTATATTCCTGTAATACAGCCTTATTACACAATGTAGTCCTCTTTTGGATTTATAACCTCTGCAAATGTAACTGCTGAGCATTACTCCTTTGGACTTCTGAATTATTTTTATGGTTTGAATATTGTGAGGTCCTGAAAGAGCCACTCTTAAATTTCTCTCGATCAAAGATACTCTGCAAACACAATACAAATGCACAACAAAATTTGCAGGAGGAGGGATAAAGACTAGAGAGAAATGTAATCACCAACAGCAGACTTGGACAAATAAATCCCTTCTAATCCCATTAAATGGTAAAATGTTCCAGGCCTCAAGTGGAAGATTTCTACAGGTGACACCATTTTTTCTTGTTTCGTTAGTCTTCCTTTTGAGCTGAAAAGGTCTGTTGCCATTCTCACAACTCATTTGTCTCAGAAGATAGTTATGATTTAGATTTTATCAGTATTTGAACATAAACAGAAATAAATTGTATTTTTAGGAAGACAGGGAGGAATAAATTTGTACTTAAAACACAATAGTAAATGGTTTCTGAAGTATGATTACATAAAAAAATTATGTATGTATCTCAGTGAACTTCACTTTAATTAGTTGTTTCATTACATATCTTTTATAACTGGGGCATGGTGAGTCAGGACAAGTGCTTAGCAGGGGTCAGACCTCTGGGCAGGTGCTCACAATGATTGCAGCAACTTTTAACATAAATCAAAGAGGTTTTTTTATAAACAGTGTTGCAACATGAAGATAAAAATTACATCAGTACACATAGCTTTCAGACAAAATACTGCGTTAGGTGAGCATTCTATCAGAATGGTTTCAGTGTACCCACAAAGAAAGGAAAAAGAATGTTTCTCTGTCACTTTCCCATTTTATACCTAAGAAAGACCTGAAATGCTACCCTCCAGATTCCCGATACCTACTGAAGGTAGGACTTGGGTGGGGAGGCAAGCATTTAGGTAGCCAGATAAATCCAAGGAAAGCTGGACAATTGACCAGAAAGACTCCAGGTTTAAAGTTTTGAAGAAACTTTCTAGTTATAGTTTACTGCTTTCCATACCACTGAGATAATGGAGCAAGGGAGAAGTCTATTTACTGAATTTTCTGCTGACTTGCAAGTCAAGTTTCCAGAAATAGAGACTTGGAACACTTCCAACTTTCCTTTGTTAGTTAACTGCAAATAAACTTTTCAGAGCTACTTAATAGGAAATTCAGGAAAGGCCAGATTCTGTGGGAGTCCTCTTTTTTTTTTCTTTATAAAAGATGAGGTAGTAGTTTGAATACAAGGCCTATGGATTAAACGTGCAGAGGTTTGAAAGAGCTGCAAAATTTTGATCTGTTCATTGCTGCTTGACAACAGAAACCAAACCCTTCTAAATTAATCTTCTAGTCACACATTTCAAGTTGCATAAATTCTTGAGCAGGACTACAGCATCCATATGGAAATTATTTTTGCTTACATATATGAATTTAGAGGAATAAAGCCAGTCACACAGTACACAGTGGATTGTATGCAAAACATTTCAGAACATACTGCAAACAAATGTCAGGGCTAGCGGTACAAACCAGCTGAACACTGCTCTGCCCCAGTGCTCTCCATCCTGACCAGGCATAACCCCGACCACCACAGCTGAAGCCGACCCACGGCTAATTACATCAAACATGTGCTCCTGACTGTACTAAGCTATGCGGTCCGTCCCCTTCGGGAAAGATTGGATTTCATGCCCATTTAAATAGCAGAAGGAAAGCGAAACTTAAATGTGACTCCAGCGCAGAGGCCCAGCTCCTGCGTGCGGCCGCGCCCAGGGGCTCCAGCCGATGGGGTCGCGGCGCGGTGCTCCGCAGCTCCTGTGCCAAGCCCAGCGTGCCGGGGGAGAACCGCGGCCGCGATTTCCCCGCAGCAGGTGATCCCAGCCCGGCCTGTTTCCTCGGGCGGCCCGGAGGGGCTCTCTGCGGCGCTAGAAGGCAGCGCAGCCCGCACCCCCCGGGCAGGGCAGGGCAGGGCAGGGCAGGACCGCAGCCCCGCTCCCCCTCGCACCTGGGCGGCCGCCCAGCCGTGCGCGGAGCCGCCGGTGACTCAGCGGCGCCCGGTGACCCCCTCGCGGCGGCGCCTCGCCGCGGCTCTG
>VZRZ01001244.1:1359757-1457380 GCA_013398175.1 Climacteris rufus
CGGGGGCAGCGGCACTTCCTGCGGGCCCGGCGCCGCTGCCGCTTCCTCTTCCTTCGGGCGGCGGGGGGCGGCCGGCGCCCTGCCCGGCCCCGGGGCGCGCAGACATCCCCGCGGTGTCCCCCAGGGGAGGGGAGCCCGGGGAGGAGGATGCTGGTGAAAGTTACGCGGCTCTGATGCGAGTTCCTACTGCCGTGCTTGTGTTTTCCCGTTACCCTCCTTCTCTTCCAATCCTCTTTCCCATGGATGCCCCACCTCGTTTCCTGCGGGTAAAACTGGCTGATGGTGCTGTCCTGCGCTTTATCCGCTAGCAGGTGGAAAATGTGTTTATCACCGCTATTCCTCTTGGAGCTCTAAAATGCAACTGCAGTTTCCTCCCCGCTCTACATCAGTGCAGTCAGCTTTTCTAAGAGATGCCATAGCACAGCAAAACCTTTTTGACACGTTTCCAGTTAGCTTAAGAATGGTAATTCAGGTTGATAAAACTTTCTAAACATGGGAAAAATCAAGCTGAGTAGGCAAGTGTTTGCACAACTCTGATAAAGATGCAAAGTTCAAATAGTAAAATAATTAAATTGACATGATAAGCCCTGAATTTGGAGCCAACATCAAAAATGGTTAAAGGTAAATGAGAAACCACTCCTAGCACATGAAGCTTTGGTCAGGGTCTTGCCCACAAATTTCATCTTGCACATTACCTGGAATGGTACTCTGAGTTGGATATCTGCATTAGAATGTATATGCAGTCATTTTGCTTATTGCTGAGTTGGATAAATTGACAAAAACTATGTCTCTACTTTTACTGGATAGGTTGACTCATCAGTAAAAGCTCCATATATTAGTTAGATGAATAGTGCTTTTATTAGGCTTGGTGCTTGACTACAAAGTTTCCTTAGAGTCTCTCTTAAGTCTGTGTGTAGGCCTGAGGAGGTCTCCTGAGGTCAGGTTAAAGGAAAATTGACCAAATTATAAAGCTCCCAAGAAGAAACCAAGGAGAGGCTGTTTTGCTTGAAGTTGCTTTTAAGCAGCTGTAATGTTCATGGAAAAAGTCCGATTCAGCATAACCAGGATGGCCAACCCAACAGAAAACTCACCTTGTTTTAAGAAATAAAAAGGGCCCTGTTCTAAAATACATTGAATAAAGGGCACTTCAGTTAGAGGCAGGCTCATTGCTATGTTTTTCCCCTCACACAACATACTATAAGGGGGGTTCAACACAGATGAAGTGCTAAAGAGGAAGGGTTTTGCTTGATTTTAAGTTACAAGAAACAGCAGTTACAGAATGTTCTGAGTTGGATGAGACCCACAAGTGTCATTGAGTCCAGCTCTGAAGGAAATGGCCTTTATGGGATCAAACCCACAACCTTGGTGGGTTAGCACCATGCTCTTCCTGGATTAGGCTTTATTCTTTCATACCCTCTCAGCTGTGGTATAAGTAGAGCAAAGAAGCAGGAAAAAGTAGTTGTTCACTACCAGCCACATCCACCCAGGGAACAGAATTCAATGATAGAAATGCTCAGCTGAAAAATCTGGTCTTAATGCCTGTGAGAAAGTCTGGTCCTGGTCTGGTAAAAAATCCAGTTTTCTGACTGAGACAGGTGATGTTTTGGTGGGTGTGGATGTATTACACCTAATACATGTTTGTACACACCCACACCCTAATACGTATACATTTGATTTTTGTAGAGGTGCATTAAATTTAAATATGTTGAGGACTGGCAACATGGTTGCCAGTTTGATAGCTTGTGACCTGCCTGCACATGTGGAAGCTGCTACTCCCAGTTCACTTTCTCTTGCCAAGGTTGTTAAACAAGTATCAGGTTGCTGAGAATTCAATTTAAAGATGATAAAATATCTCCTTTAATGATTCTAAAGTACAGGGATTATTTGCAATTTTGCAAGGTGCCAGAACTTTCTGCTGTCTCCTTGGCCCTGTAAAGGAGTTGCAGTTTTTCAGGAGCAGCACTTTCTTTTGGATATGGTGCCAGTTTTAAGTGTCCTTGTTGCCCATTTGTGGCAAAAGTACACTGTAATTACTAAATAGTGGTATTTAGCAATGACTTGCAAGAAAAGAAGGCAAATAATGTTTTCAGGGTCTCTTAAGACAAGTAGCCTGTCAAGCAGGTAAAGCTGAATTGTGCTGCCATATGTGGAAGCTTGGGGCCTCTGTCCTCAAATAATGCGTTTCTTTTCTCAGATGAGCTGAAGGTTTGCCATGGAACCATTTATATTGGAACATCTTTAAAAACAGATGCAACAAGAAATAAGTGCTAGATTTAAAAAGAATAAAAAAAAAAAAAAACCAAAACAGACAACCCAACTCCAAAACCGTTATCTCCATTTGTGTGCTCCATTTAGGTGCCCCACTCATCCAACCATAAAACTGGATTTCTGCACACTTGTACATCACTTTCTATACTTAACCTTGATGGCTGGTGAGAGAAAAGGCTGTGTCAATGCCAGGAAAAAACACCCAAATGTCTTCTTTTCTGCTTGGCCTCTACTTGGATGGCAATATGGACACCCTGGACAAGGGTGGCAATTGTTAAATCCTTTATGTTTTACTATGTTAGTAATTCACAAACATGTCTAAACTCCCCTGGGGAAAAGTTTAATAAAAAATGTTTGGTGGTTTTGTGGTGTTATTTCCCCGGCTCCCATCCCTTCTGTTAAAAGCATTTTGGGTCACTGAGTGGTTTGTGCCATCTCAGCAGCAGTGATACATCAAAAATCATGACAAACAGTGGATCGTAACACACTGAAATTAATTACTTGAGGATGTGTGTCCAAGTCTATGGACAATAATTATAATTCAGTTTATTGTCTGAAATTTTAGGCTGGTAATGTTTAAAAGTGTATTTAGAAGCTTTCTGGTAATTGTCTGTCTTTTTCCCCTCAGGCAACCAAACACATTGTAAATAGCAATTACAAGGAAAACAAACACAGTTTCACTTCTTTTCACTGAAATAGATTTGGCTGGGAGTTTTATGCTCTTTAAGCTGATGAGCTACAGAAGTGTGGAAGTAATTTGCTCTTTCCCTACTGTAAATCTCATTTATGCTTTATTCAATGTATGAGTTTATAATTTTAAAGCACACAAATAATTTAACACAACACTTTCATCTTTAATTTTTTACCTTTTAATATTTAAACAAATCAGTATCCCATAAACTGCCTATTTTCAGAATCTCAGTGTGAAAATAGACAAACGTGCATTTCAATACAGAACTTTTCCAATAGCCTTTATTAGTTGCCAAGTGTAAACACTTCCCTGATTGAGAAACTTTGCCGTTGGAGAAATGCTTTGTTTCCAGGCTGGTTTTGTATTCTTGCAGAGCAATTTGGTGAGCAGCAAATAAGTGATTCTATTAAATCTGAGTGCTGGAGGGCTCTTTCTCCTCCCCAGATACCTGATTTTAACTCATCTGCTGACTGACTGCTGTCATCATTGCTGAGTACAATGTACTTGTAAATTATTGGTCCCTCTTTTTTCCTTTCCCTTTATTCAAGTTGCACTTGAAGCACTGGAGAATCTCAGAACAGAATGTCCCATAGGGCTGCTTAATATCTGAGAGATGCCAATGTACATCCCACCTGGAACTACATTTTGTTGTGTTTTATCCTTACATCTCCTGTATGTAATGCCCCTGGATCTTAGCAGGTTCCCAACTGAGTGACATTAATTGTTGGCTGGAGTTGATTGTCAGTGCATTGACTTACTAAAGAAGAGCCATACTGGAAAAGAGCAAAGGTCCATTTATCCCAATGTCTTATTTCTAGCAGTGGCTCAACTGGATCCCTCAGG
This sequence comes from Climacteris rufus, assembly GCA_013398175.1. Classification (NCBI taxonomy): domain Eukaryota; kingdom Metazoa; phylum Chordata; class Aves; order Passeriformes; family Climacteridae; genus Climacteris; species Climacteris rufus. The sequence goes on from VZRZ01001244.1 coordinate 1,363,560, forward strand.
AGAGGCAGAAGAGTGAAGGATGCCTCTGGTGAATAATTGGTTCCAGACTGAGGGAATGAGCAGTTTATTAAATGGTTATTAATATATGAATACTTGTCTTTCCTATCAGATTACATGTACTAGGTGTACTAATTTACTAAAAATCAATTGTAAACTTTTTAGAGAGACTCAGGGACTTCTCATTTTGCCCCTACATTTTAGACAGTGGGAGGAGAATGCTCATGAAATACAGATATATTTTGTTCTATATACAGTCTCTCTAAAATCAAATTTGATTTTGAGAAGGTATAAACCTGTGATTGGTGTGGGTGACATATAAAAATGGTTTTATGACTTTGACATTAGTTAGCAACCCTACAATAGGTCTCAGGAAACTCAAACCTCAGTAAAAAATTAGAAGCATTCCAGTAAGATTTTCTTTATCAGAAATAGAAATAAAAGTAGTATTTAAGAAGCTCTTCTAAATAAATCTATTCCTTTATCAAATACCAAGCAATAGAAGTATATTTTTCCTTCCATTGATAATGGTCATATTTTCATATCTTAAACGTGTACTTTGGCTGAGTCGTCTGGAGTGGCCAGTGCTCAATGGATGTTGGTTTTTCCTTAGCTATTCTGGGAAGAAATCTGATGCAGTTATGGATGGAGGAGGAAAACACTTTTTTAAATGGCATATAGGAAGTATCTATAATTTATAAATAATTTGTAAAATAGACTTTCTTGAAGTTACTTCATATTGCAAATGATGATTTAATTTTAAGTGGGAGTAGATACGACAGTGATTTTTAGATGGGAAGATTGTCAACTCCATCTGAAATTTTTTTCTGTTTAGTATAGTTGCTGATCACTCTCACTGTCTTCTTCTTCCTCTTTTTCCCCTTTAAAACTTTGTAGATTTTAACAGTAATAGTTCTTGGTTCTTATCCCTACCAGATCATGTAGCAGAGTAATTGTGATCTCGATAGGAATAAACACATGTGATTTTTCTAGTCTTTGACAACAGCATATGGTATAGTGGTTATGCTAGCACAAGAAGTGAATAAATCTGGTCTTTGAAACATTTCAGGTGAACTTCTATCAATTGTGCCCATGTGTTTGGCAAGCATTACATTTTTGGTCTTTCCCAGGGATCTTTCACACTGGAGTTGCTGTTCTGTGGAAGGGCAACCTAAATCAGGAGGTTCTTCAAATGTGAGGTTGGTTCATACAAGAACTGTTTGCTCTTTAACAGTCAGGATCATAAGTTTCAGAGTGGCAGAAGTGCAGCCACCTTGTTTGCTTGGATTTTGGGCAAGGGTGTGAGCCCAGCAGTGGCTCACTGGTGGGTGCCAGGGGGCTGAGTGAGGAGGTTGTCACATTGATGGTGTGTTTTTCCTTCCTGTAATCACCTTCTTGAGGTGTGAGGGAGGAGTGGTGATGCAGGATGTCTTTTGTATGAGTGCTTTTATTTTCATTTCATATTTTTATTTTTATTTTTATGTGTGAAGGGGCTTTAAAATCAATTATGTTAATTTTTCCACCTTTCTTACTTTGAGAATGGTTTGTTCTGTACACTATTAATAAGGAAAAAAATCTTAGGGAAGTCACAAAGTATTTAAATCAGATTATTTTAGCACCATCTTCTATTTCATGTATACAGCTTACAGTGTTCATTGCCTCCAGTATTTTGCTCCTGACCTAGTAGGTAAGTTGCTGTGGTTGGTGTTATGTTCTTTTCTTCCTGTTGGCCTCCAGTTCTTTGCTTGCAGTTATGAAAAAGAGTGCTGAGACAGCGAGTTGGGAACAAAGTTATGTGACTTGAATTAAAAGTAAATAAAAGGAAGAAGGAAGACTTATGCAGTAAGCTATATAGCAGTAATAGCAACTAAATCGTGGTCTGAATTGTCACAGGAAGATGAATCCTGGAATTGTTTTGCTACAAAGCTGCTTCAGGCATTAAAACCAATTTTCACTTGTGTAATTTTCCTGTGAACTTCAGTAGTTGAACACAAAGTTGACCTTTTTACTTTTGAATGAGAAATACTATGCCCACTGGTTATAAATGCTCTTTGAATAGAAACATTAATCCTGACACAAAACACCTGATAAGCAGGATCTGTATTTAGAATGGGTTAAATGTGCCTTTCTGCAGTGTATTTTATAGAGATGCTGGCCAGAGAACTTGAGTGTTGTTTTTTAAATCTTATTTATGAATGCTGACAATAAACAGCGTAAGAGCTCACTGAGAAAATTTACTTCCATCTAGGTAAAATAAACTGCAGACAGTATTTGTGCTTTCTGCAGAAAGCATATCTTGGGGTACAGAAGTTCTTACTTTGTGTTCTGCACTCGTATGGAGTTTGTAAGTTTGTAAGTTTCCAAACTTTGTATGGAGTTTGCCTGTATGCTCTGTGGCACGTCATGGCTGGAAGATGAGCATGGAAAGGGCAGAAAAGAACAGAAATAACACTGTTGGTTTGTGTGCCTGTCTAATGAGATTTTTTTATGCAGTAAGAGAGTTTGTCAGTAGTAGACCATTAGTTAAGCTTTGTTTGAATATTCTTGTCATTCATGGAGAGGCTTTCTCTGTATTTTGTGCCCAGGCAGAGCAGGCCTGGCCCATGACTGGCAATAGTTTTACAGAAATTCTCTCCATTGTCTGGTTTAGCACAACATCAAGGAGCTAAATCTGGTATAGGAAAAAGGCAATAGAATGTGGTAGGATTACCAGTTCATAATGGTAGCCAAAGTTCTGTACAGGAAGCTGCAAACATGACACAGTAACCATGTATCTACAAAACTGGAATAGGTGGGACTTGGAATAAACTTCCTCACAGACAGCTAGAAGTAGCAAGACTATGCATTAAATTTTAAGAGAACAGGGAAAGGCTTTGGTACTTCCAAATGTTTTACCTGACACAGGAATTCAAATATTTAAATAAAGATGCTTATGGTTTCTAGGCAGAGGCAGAGGATGAATTTGGCTTGATGACACTAGAATGTTCGCATTCAGGGAGAAGAGTATCATACACAGTCACCAGCACTGCTTTCTAGAAGAGTTTGCAGTCATGAGAAATCTACCTTACCCAAATGATTTATTTAGAACTGTTCTTTATTGCTGGTGTCCTATTATCAAATCCTATGAATTAACTTGTGGTTCTGTATGGAATGTGTTGTATGTCTGTTGTTCATTAAAAAAAAAATAAAAAATCAAAGCCATGGATGAGGTCAAGGAAGGTAGGGGAAGCCATTTAGTAAGTGCTTTAAGAAAATGTAAAAATAAATGGAATCATTTTTGTTAATATTTGCCCTATGAAGCCCTCATAGATTGAACTGTTAAGTCAGTCACTCTTTTCTTTACTTTTCTCCCCTCAATAGCAAATTTATACCTTTAATTGAGAAGTAAATGATTGCTGTCAAGCACATTGATATCGAATCTCCATGAATTTACATTTTAGAAATATTTCTTTATTTTTCTAGAATGAAATTATATGCTTCCAGAGAAATAAGAAAATTGCTGTGTACTTATGTGTTGGGTTATCATTATGACTAATTTTCTTTATTTCATGACATGCAGGAAGATGGAGCAAGTAGGAATTTTAAGATTGCCTCAAAGGATTGTCAGTATGATGAACATTATAGGGACCTCCAGGAGCTGGAACTGACAGTGTCTTGCAGCCATGGGGAATCTAAGGCTTGGACCATGCTCACAAATAAGCTCATGGCTTTTATGAAGTTGGTAAATTTGTGCAGGAGGTATTAGGGAAAGACCTAAGAACCTGATTCTAATACCAGTTTTAGTAGTGTAAGCTGAGAGTAAATAAATGGTAGAAGGATTCAAGAGAGGAAGCTGACTCAAAATTGGCATGAAATTAGCCCTGGTGCATTAATCCTTAAAACCCCCCTGAAAAATCAACCCTTTGTCACATGGAGCATTTGAGCTCCTTTAAACTCCTGAGATTTCTAAAGCTTGTTTCCTAGCAGCCAGGTTAGAAAGAAACATTGAAATACTCATAGAGTTTGCAAGGTTAGTGGTTTTGGTTAATCTGACTAATTTGTTTAAAGTAATGAATATTATCTATGTGATTTTTAGAGTAATTAAGATGACTTTAAATAGTCCAAATCTTTGGGTGATTTCAGTGAAGTGTTGTGGAGAAAGCTAAATTTGTTTCTGTTAAAAACGGATCTCTAAATTAATTTTGTATGTGAATCATTTATGCATATTCCTCGGTATAGGTTATTTTAGGAGCTAATGAAAAATAACCCCTGAATTGCATGCATAAGGAAACAAATTTTGGTTTTAAGCTTCGCTAATGTAATTTGTTGCATAATTCCGGAAGCAAAAATCCTGCCTTAGAAGAAGGAGGTCATGGGGCACCCTGGAGGCAGTCCTTGCAGGGCACTGTGTACTTTCTGTTGAAATCACTGTCTGGAGTTTACTTGAATACTGTTAGTGCCTGTTCCTGTGTGAAACACAATACTCTGAGCAGGGCCTGAAGTTGTTTACTTGTAGAGGAAGCAGAGGAAGTGTGGAGTATATACTTTTTCTATACATAAAGAACACTTAATGTAGAACATAGTGAAAAAAAAAAGCTCTTGGAATGTGACTGCTTGTGGCTTTCAGCTAAATATGTGTAAGTATGTTGAAATGCAGTTGTCTGGTCTGAGAGTTCAGAAAGCACATTTGTCAGTCCTAAAATATAAATGAGGTATAGAGCAGCCGTGCATTTTATCATTGCAGGTTTATGTTCAGATTTTTACTTACTTTATTGTTCAAGTAGCAACTGTTACCCGTTTCTGGATCAAAAAAAAAAAAATTTTTTTTCCTCAACGAAGTTTAATGTTGAAGTCACTGTTTTGCTTCTTCTTATCCCTCTTATTACAATTGGTTTGAATAATTGCAAACACCTTTGGTTCAATGTAACTTTGCTTAAAAAGATGAAGTCTTGAGTCTTGTGTTAGTATTTTAGATTCATCTGTCTTATTAATGAATTGTGTTTGTCTTTGGAACAGAGTAGGTGCTATGAGGTAAGAAATCATTTTGGTATCCAGTTCAGATCAGATATCACAGTTTTCTTCTTGTCGCTTGTGAGTGATGCCCTTTTCAGTTTGCTTTTGGCATGGAGATTAGATAGCACTGCTCTGCATGAGAAGAACAAAAATTACTTTGAAATGCATCATTCTTTTTTCCACAAAGGCAAAAATAAATCTGTCTTTTTAATGACCAAGAAAAAAAATCTTTGCCTTACGTCTGTCCTGGAGAGGAGTGCATAATGGTGATTATGAAGCATGCTTTAGCATTTACAGTACTGGTGCCTAGCTGACCTACTGGAGTTCACCCTTCAGATACCTGACTTCAGAAAGCAGATTTCTGTGTGTGGGATGTATTTACACAAGAGACAGTAAAGCCTCTTTACCTAAATAGTAAAAAAGAGCTCAATAGTTACAGATAAAAGAACAGAAGAACATAGTATTGTCTGAGTAAAATGAATAACTGAGTCTGCCAAAGCATTTAATGTTGGTTTGATTTGACTTGAATGTCTACTATTGAATGGTAAATTTGTCTGCTGCTATTTACAGGAAAACGGAAAAAATTGTGAACATTCATTTCAAACTTTTGATTTTGTGCTGTAGCAGTAGTTGGAGTAATTCCCTAAGGTCCTTAGGTTTGTGTAGCTTTGGTTTTGCCCAGGGATAAGCAGTCATTAAAAATCATGTCCTAGGACAAAGTGCTGGGGAAGAGTGAAGTGCCTTCTGCCAGGAGATTGGGATTCAGGCTCTTGCAGGTGTGAGGTCTTGCAGCAGTTTGTTCTTCCCTCTGCCCAGTCTTATCAGTCTTTCTCAGATCATATGTTTTAGGTGACTGCTTGACATGTTAATCCAAAGGTTTCTTTGAAATTCTTCTCTTGCTCTTGACTGGAGCTCATGTGGGACCATTGTCCTTTCAATTCCAAGACATCTCCAACTTGGGGTGTTTCAAGTTGCCTCTATCTCAGGAGCGTTTTGGAGTTCAGTGATGCAAATTTATGACTTACTATAGTCTTGGGACATCATAAAATCAGCGTGGCTTATCTTTTTTTCTGTTGTTTCTTTTTGTTAAGAGTATATGACATGCTCTAAGGTTGAGGTTTACCAATTGCATTGCTTTCTGTAAATGAAGTCTGGATAAAGCATTACTCGTGTTCGTGTGATAGAGGATTTGGCATCTGTCTGTTTTTTTTGGGTCAGTGAAGGGTCAGGTAAAAAAAATAGCTTGCTAATTCTGAGTTATATTTTTTAATTCCTATAGAGCAAGCAAATTCTTACATTTAGCACAATGCAGAGGTTGAACTAAATGCATGGATGGTAGGTGGGGATAAATAAATCTCTGTGAGTCTGTATAAACAGGTATCAGAAAAGGTGTCTTACTGTACTGCTTTCTTTTCTCCATCAAAGGGGACTTGCAACACTCATCCTCAGCAGCTGCTTGAAAGGAACACTTTATCTAAGCTCAGAAAAAGTAGAGCATCTCACTTTGCATCTTACCTGGAGAAACATAACCAGTCTGGCTCTGTCCCATGGCCACTGATGTTGTGTTTGCTGTAAGAGCAAAAGTGTTCCAGGTCAGGAGACTGCATGAAACTGGAGCCTCTGCACTCCTGCCAGGCTGTTTGTGGTACTGAGCTCTTGTGCTTCTGTGAGTACGTGAATAAAGTCCAAGTAGGAAATAAAAAGTGAGTGCTTTCTTCTGAGGTGTAATTTCTGGGGAAAAAAAAATAAATTGTAGGATAAAGACACACATCCTTCAAGCTAACATTATTTCCTAAATTTCTTGCTTTTGTGTAGTTTATGGCAAGAAATAACTTTCTTCTGGTTCTTTAGCTAGCAAGTCCTCTAACTGTTCGGCAATAAGGAGTAGTGGCTAAAACTCAGGTAAGAAGAATAGATCAATATAGGAAAGCATCATTTAGTTGTCATAATGTACCACCAGCAATTTAAACAGGGTGTGCAACTGACAGACACCCTTTCTGGTTTGCTTTGAGTGTACAAATTCACAGATCTTTAAAAGCTTTCTTTGTCTTAATTCAGAACTATGTAATGCCTATGAGTACACACATTTTCCCCCCTTAATTAGTGAGCTCTGCTTCATCAAGAGAGACAAAATATTGTAGTAGATTGGGCACTGGACTGGAAACTAGGTCATGCACTAAGAATATTAAATCTTAGTCATTTAGTTTTCTCATTTAAATAGGCAAACAGCATTTGAGAAATTTTCAGGATGAAAACTAGTATGAAGTTCTTGGTCTTGTATAATTAAGTCTTTACTATGTTGTCTTTATACTGCTGTAATCTAGTTTCTATTTACAATTTCTTTCCTTGATGGGGGGAATAATCTTCTAGTTTTTGCAGTAATCAGTCAGCAGGCTGGTAAGTCCCATCTAAGTGCACCCATGTCAAATCTGTATAGTCCTGACATATTTTATACATGTCTTTTACCTTCTGCTGTATTGCAATTAAAAGTAGGGAGGGTATTAATGGATATGCAGTCTCCTGCACATACAGTGTCCCAGATCCTTGAAAATCCATTCGACAGGACTGCAAATCATGGCCTGTGCTGGATGCTGGGGGTGGGAAATGAAGATCTCAATAGGCAGGAAGAACTCATCCATCTGTGTGGGTAAACCTGTGCCTGGCTTCAGGCCATGCTGTGCCACATGCAGATTAGTTCCAATTAGATGAAGTGGTGCTGACCCTTGGCTGCCTCCTCTGAGCCTCCTGGTCCCCGAGTGGCGAGAAGAGGTGAGGAAGTGTTCAGCATTTATCACCTGAATGCCTGAGGAAACTCAGCTCAATACTTTCTGCAAGGAAAGGTATTTCAACCTCCAGCTAGCCACTATTCATTAGTTTTTAACTCAGTGAAATTTCCCTTCTTTAGGAGGCTAGAATTTGTATCTCCAGGACTGAAATGCATGTGATGATGTGAATGAAGCTGACATTCTGAGGGTACACTTAGTTGTCTGAAGATTCTGCTGGCTGTTGAATAGGCAGAGGTGATGCAAATCTGAAACCCACGATTTTCCCACACTTAGGATTCTGATGTTGATTCCCTAGAGAAAATGCCCTGTACAGAAAATGTGCATAAAGGCTGAATAAAACCACCTTGTATGGTGGAGCTGACTATTAGTCTCAAAGATATCTCTTGAAAATTTTTTGATTCTTCCTAAAATGTTCTGAAAACAATGCATGTATATACCCCCTAAACAGAAGGAGCTGCATACATTTTCTTTATGTATGAATTCTTATTATTTTCTTGGAAATTACGCTTCTGTGGTGTAAATACCCAGCAAAATAAGATTTCCTTTGAAAGATAACTCAATGAAAGTTTAACAATTAGAAAAATGAATCTATTTTCACATCAAAATATTGAATTTTATCTTAATCCTCTCATAGTTTGTAATAATTTCTTAATTCAAAGTAGATATTTTTTTCTTTTATGGGTTTCAGCAGTGACCAGAAAGCCTACATGATGAATTAATATCTGTGAACCTAATCCTGAAAATAATTACATAAATAGCTACAGAAAGGTAATGCTTGTCTGGCTGTGTTCCAACTTCCCAGCAGTACAACTCTCAAAGTATACATGGTAAGCATTTTTTTTGTCCCTGAAAATACTTACATGCATCTGTTTCCTTAAATACAAAGAAATAATCTTTCAGCTACCATGAGGAAGTGTGGCACATGCATAAAAGCCCCATTTATTTTGTACCGACCTGTTATTTACACTTCATTACTTTACATAGGCAAAGCTGCCATGTGGAGAACAGAGCAGTAGTGCAGTATTAGACATCCAGCTGTAGAAATCCAAAGCTGGATCTGTTATGGTGAGTCTGCTCTGCATTCAATGCATCTGTTATCCTCAGCAAATCTGATTAATAATAATAATAATAAAAACCTCATTAATCTAATTTTGGTGCTATGGGTGTTGAAATCCAATTGCTAGCACTGTGAGAAAGGCAGCTTGGGTTAAAGATGGTATGAACAGGAATTTTTCCTATCTGTCCTGTCCTGTCTTCACTTGATGTTTTCTGTTGTTATAGGCAAATGGATTTCTGTTTCCAACACAAAATAAATGTTTGCAGGAGCAGAACCTGTTCTGGCTGGAAACTTTGTTTGAGTTCATAGCATGAAGAGAGCCTCAGCCTCTCTAGATCTTGTGTGCTGCTGTTCCATTCTGCCTTGAAATGAATAGTTAAAGGAAAATGCAACTGAACAATTCAGTGGTTTTGTTAGATGTGGCATATGGGACTGCAGTATTTGCAGTAATCACAACAGCATGTCATGGGTTTTAAAAGCATACCTTATACAGAAAATTACTCCCCTTCTTGTGGTTTTTCATGCTAAGGCCCTTGCAAAGAGAGTATTTTTATAAATATTTTCCATTTAATTTATGCAATTTAGTCAGTGCTGTGACATTTTATCTGTCTAGTCAAAACATGTTAGTTTACTTCTGGGGAAAGATCTTTTGGGTGTGTGTTTATTGCACTGCAATTGGCCTATCTCAGTAAGGCTTTCCAGTGCTTTGGCCCAAATTTATCTGGCTTACACAAATGTGTGAAACCAATGTGTGTTCATTTTTTTTCCTTGCGTAACTCAAAGAGTGCATCAGCAACCATAATAACACATACCAATTGAAATGAAAGTACCTGGCATTCCTTAACATGAATTAGTTATTTTCTGATGCTGAAAACTGAGATGGTTCTTGAAATGATCCTTTTTTTCTCTGAAGATTGTTGTCTGAATGCTGCTTAGTAGAAGAAACTTGTAATATCACAGGGAATGTGAACGAAATGTTATTATAAAACCATAGTGTAATTCCTGTCAGAAGGGATCTCAGGAGTCCAACCTCCCATTCAAAGCAGGGTCAAATATGGAGAGAGAACAGGTTGCTCAGGGCTGTATCCTGTCAGGTCATGAAAACTTCTAAGGGTAGAAACACATCTTCCCTGGGCAGCCTATGTATGTGTTTGTACTCACAGGAGGAAATTCTTTTTTCCTTACATTTAGTCTTGAGCCTCTCTTTTATCTTATACTAATCTCTTGTCCTTCTGCTGTGTACTGATGTAGAGAGCCTGGCTCTGTCTTCTAGATAACCTCAGCATAGGTGCTGGAAGGCTGCTCTTAGATCCCCCCAAAACATTCTCTTTTCCAGGCTAAACAAGCCTAGTTCCCTAATATGGGATGTGCTTCAGCCCCAGTCATCTTGGTGGCCCTTTACTGAACTTGCCTCAGTTTACTGATGTCTTTCTAATGTTGGGGACTCAAAGTTGGACTCTGCAGTCTAATGAGTGCCAAGTAAAGCAGTAGGATCATTTTCCTCAGCCTGTGGCATACTATACTGCTGCTAAGATAGGATACCATGGGCTGCCTGTGCCTGTGCACACTGGTGCACTCCTGCTCAGTTTGCCATCCACCAGGTCCTTTGCAACCTGCTTCTCTTCAGCCAGCCAGTCTGTTGCCAGGCTGAATCACTGCAGCCTGTATTGTTTGCTTTCTGGGTTGCAGCATTTTGCATTGGTCCTTGCTGAATTTCATTCCTCCAGGCTAAGTCCCTTTAGATGGCAGCCCTGCTCTTGGGTATATCCACAGTTGCCCCTGTTTGGTGTCACCTGCAAACCTGATGAGAGTGTGCTCCACTGCCTGTTCAGGTCATTGGTAAAGATGTTAAACAGGACAGGTGCCACTGCAGTCTCCTGCAGCACTCTCACTGGGAGGTGCAGTATAACCCATTAACTTGTTCCTTCTGAGCCCCATCATCCAACAGCACTTTTTACCCATCTGGCTGTCGACACATTTACACTGCAATATCCCAGCTTGGCTGCAAGGATTTTTTGGCATCCAGTTTTCAAAGCCTCGCTTAAGGTGAGTTGAATGACATGTTCTCTCTCCCCTTTTCCATAAATATAGTCATTTTACTATAGAAAGCAATCAGGTTGATCAGGAATTATTTACCTTTGGCTTAAGTCCAGTCTGTAATGTCCTACTTGCCTTCCTCTGTTTCCTTAGGATCTTGAACTGTACTAATGCATGGTCACTTCCCCTAAGGCTGGCATTGATTACTGTATCCCTAGTCAGGTCTTTCTTATTTGTGAAAAGACAATCCATTTCTGCATCATCCCTGGCTGGCTCACCCAGTATCTCCTTTATCATCCCTGACACTTTCCAGTAATCTCCTGGATTGTTTGTGTCCTGTCATGTTATTCTTCTAGCAGAAGTGGAGGAAATTAAAGACTACCATAAGAACAGGGAACTGTGATCTGGAGACTTACCTTGTACATGCTGAAGGAACACGAACAGTTTGTCAGCCTGATACATGATTACTATTGTTACTATCTACTGCAGTCAGAGATTTTAGTTACTCAGCTAAGCATTTTTATTCTCCCTATATAAATAGCAGGAGCAGGAAGAAATGTTTGCATACATATAGCATATGACCTCTGTGTCAGACTTGTACATTTTGTTGAATAGGAGTCTCTTAGCAATATTGTACAATATTTGAAATACTGTAAGAAAAGAGAAGTTACTGTGTTTCTGCCCCCCTGCTGCTATTTGTGGAATTTTGAAAGTGTGTTTTTTTGTGTGTGTGATTTTGAAATCAACACTTCTGCATAGCTACTCGAGAAGCTGGGGAGATACTTATTCAGGCAAACAAAAGGCAGTGCTTTTCTCTTTAGAGCTTCATTCTGTTTGTGTAACCAACTGTTATGGGGGGCAAGGTCTAGCAGAACCTTCTAGTTCTCATCCCATCCTGCTCTTCCTGGCTTGAGAGGAGTCCATCTGGGACTGTTTCTGAAGCAAAATTGTTAATAGTAATTTCAAGAAATTCTTCTAATACCTGCTAGGTGAACAATCGCATAATCACTAAGGAACGTAATTTCACAGGTTGAAAACGTTCTGGCTGGGTCTACAGAGCAACTGAACTATGATGATTTTATTTCTTTTATTTTTCGTACCCCAGTTGTTCTCACTTTCCTCAGCTCATTTAGATCTCTTGGGTGTTTTGGTGCATGGAAATTACCCTGCAAGCCACAATCCAAGTGTGCTGCAGAGGAGACATAAAAAAAAAGGTTTGAAAAGCCTTCACACCAACTGTTTCAAGCAGTCGTCTGTTCCAATTGAGTGAGTTGTTAAAGGAGCTCCCTCCTCTATTACTAAATAAAGTAATACAAAAGCTAGCAATGTCAACTTTGGCAACTTTAAACTCTCCTAGCTAGCAGTCTACAGATGGGTTGCTGTAGTTGAGGGTTCAAAGCAGGTAGAAAGGATGATCTGTCTTGCTGTCATAATTGATTTCATTCACTTGGAAAAGGGGAGATTGGTCTTGCTGGAATTCTGTCTCTGATTTTTGCAATCTTTCATTTCTGTTTTTCCTGTCCATTTTCACCTCTCAGCTGTTCCCATGCCAAGTACCTTTCTTAAAGTTGTTTTCCAGCTTTGAGGTTTGTTTGGATTCTCACTGTTTTCTGGATGCCCTAATGGTAGACTAGAAACTGAGACTCAGAGTCACAGAATAATTTAGGTTGAAGGGGACCCCTGGAGCTTATCTAGTCCAGCTTTTTGCTCAAAGCAGGGATAACTTCGACATAGTAACATGTGTGAATACTATGAAATCAGATCACAAGGAACCTTTTACCTTCAGGTTCCTTACAAAGCTTTCTCCTTTGCACTGAAAGCTTGCTGAATGTGCTGTCTGCCTCCAAGAAGGTAAAGCAACCTCTGTGGCATTGACTGGCTAACTGAGCATCCTCCTTTTTGTGAGCTTAGACCCTCAAACAAGCTGGAGCTCTGCTGGCTCAGCAATCTTGGTGACTACAGAAGAAACTTGTCTGCTAGAGCTTTGCTAACTATGGAGTCACAAGAGATAGGAGTAAACCCTAAAATATGGCTAACACTAAAGAAGGTATTTTGGGGCTCACCTGACCTAATCAATGATAATAGAGTAGAAACAGCACAAAAAGAGCCTTTGAGAATCAGAATCTTCGCTGATCAGGAACCTCTTCAGGGAGAAAGCCAAAATCTGCTGCTGTTGTTCCTCTTGGAGTTATAGCCTGTTTTTTTCGATTTGCAGTTGTTCTGAGTCATGTGCAATTCTTATGACTGCACAACTCAGAATAATTTAATCATATTATTCTTGCTTATGTTAACGTGTCAGTGGAAATCTAACAAGTACAAAATAAAAAAGAATGTGACATTTTTCTTTATTCTTTTGGAGAGAAAAACAGAACACTTGCAGTAGCCTGAGGTCATATTAGAATAGTTTCCACTCCAATTTTTTACATCTTAATCAAAGTTATGTACTTAACATGTATAGATTTGCAAACAGTATGCAAGTAGTAAATGCTGCAGTTTATGGCCTGTATTTTCAATAGCAAATATCATTGATCTGTAGATCAGACACCCACAGTATACAATGCCATGGATTTTTTAATGAGATTTTGAGGCTTGGAGCTATTAAAAAAATTGTTTTATTTTTTGTTTGTTTGTTTTGTTTTGTTTCCTTTGGTAGGGAGCAGAAGATTGGGGGGGGGTTGGTGCATTTTTTGATTGGTTGGTTGGGGGTTTTTTGTACTTTTGAGCTAACTGTAATCTGATCCCATGAACTAAATTTTTGCTTACAGCTGAGGCATATCAGATGAACTCCTGGAATCTCCTATCTCCTAACTGATTTTTATCCCAAAAGAATTCCCCAGCTTTGAGACTGTTCCACAACATGAACCAAATACAGTGAGTGGTGACAACCAGGAACTTGATTCAAAAGACTGCCTCCTGTTCAAGCAAAATACCCAATGTGTGGGCACCTCATATGTATCATTAAGAAATAAGAGATTCAAAACCTTTCTTTGTCTAGGCTTAAGCACTTCTATGGGTCCCAGTATATTTTAGTGCAGTAAAAACGTTTCATACTGTGTTTTAAATGTACACAGATGTGTGCTGTGGTTGAAATACATGCAAGAGAAGACAAAAGCCTTTATGAAAATTTCACTTGGTATCTGTTGCAATTTATGATGTTTCTGTGGCTTGAAGTTAGTGCTGATATACTGTAGTTTGTTTCTGCTTGAGCAACCATCCTTCTCACAATAAGGAAGTGAGAGAATTTCACCTGTAAGTAAATAAGATCAGTGAGATTAGACATGTACCAAAATGTGGGCAGCACTTTCCTGGGAGTGTCTTGTCGTTGCCCTTCAAAGCTGTCATCTGCCCCAGTTGAGTGAGTTGTTAAAACTAACAGAGGCAATTAAAATGCTACTGGCTTGCAACCTACAGATAGTTTGCTCTAGTTGAGAGAAGTACATAATTTCATAGCATGTAATAATGAAAGAGTGAAAAAACTGACATGTAGACATGCCTATGTACAACATGGTTTTTTGTATTTCCACTTATACATAGAAATAGCTTCGAGAAATCTAACCAAGTTAGGAGCAGTGCTTACTCTGTGTGAATATGAAGATAGGGTCTAGTTGTTAAAAGCCATCAAAAAGTTTTGCACTCTGAGTCAGAGTGATGAAAATATTTCTGCTGTACTTGCTTTACCTGGCATTCTAAAAACCAGGTGGGGTTAAATGTCCATAGCTACTAGTGCATGTAGTAACATGTAGTAATCCAAACTAATGCTGAAATTCCTGGGGGTCTTACTACTGCTGGATGGCTACTGCTATCTTCCTGTCTAATATCTTGATAAAGTACTATTTAATGTGAGATTAAAAAGCATTAAATAGCTGACTGCCTTTATGCTGTTGAGCATAAAGTCATCATGTTATAAAGTCTGTCTTGCTATTGCTTAGTGGCAATTCAGATGCAAACAATTGCTGACCTGCTGCCAGGATCCTAGTCTGTCTGCTACTCCTCATGATGGCAGGAACATAGAGCATTTAAATCCCCAAACTCTACTGGTTTTGAAAAAAATTCAAAGCTCTTCTATTTTTCTGCATATTTGTTCAAGGCACGAACTCCATAAAACAAATTAATAAAGGGATCTTAGAGCTTGTTTTAGCAAAATGTGGAAATGAAGAACAAGGAACCACCTTTTTTTGATAAAGCAGGTTGTGATAGCCTGTAAGATCATCTGCAGGCCAGCTTTTCCATGAATTTTTCTAGTATGGAAAGTGGGGGAAAGAATATACAACAGTATTTGTATTCATTAATGTTAGTCATGTAGCCCCTGATTTTTATTTTGGTTCATTTATATGTGTACACCTGGGAAAAAAAACTTCAAGATAATTCTATATTAGAAATATCACCTGGAAGATGGTTTTGCATGGTTCTGTAAATCTTTCTGATGGTTAGACACTAATCCTTGACAAAATGTAAAACATTCATTTGTAGGATATAGAGCAGGTCTGGGTAGGGGTTTTGAGGTAGATTTCAAAAACAAGGCAGAACACGAATTGTGCACTTCAGCGTTCCTAAGTGTCAGCCTGAAAGGGTTACAGAAAGTTTTTTATTGTAAGAGTAGTTAGGTTTTCTCTCTTATTTCTACAAGAGAAAGCTGATGAAGTGCATGGAAGAATCACCTCATTCGAGGGGCTGGAACACTTCAGTTTTTTTAAGTGTGTTCTACTGGGCAAGTGTCCTGGCTGATAGGCTGTTTGCCCTTCCCTGCATCACAAAAGACACGTGTGACATTGCTATCTGCTCTCCCTCAGCAAGGAGAGTAACAACAGTCTTATTCCAGACATGGTACTGATTTAACCAGGGTTATATATTAGTTTCCATTTTGTTTGGTTGCAAATGCATGACCAGATTGAAGCAAGTTTTTTGTGTGCCCGCGTGTTCAAAGGGTGGCTTCACAGGCTGTTGAGCAGAAACAAGCTACACAGACCAAAATTGTTTAACCAGATATACTTCTTTTTTATGGCAATGATGTTAAGAGCTCTTGAATGTTCTCTTGGGGAGGGATGGACACTGACTTTGGGGAGGGCTGATGCAGCTGTGTTGGTAGAGCCCTCTCATGGAGATGGGATGTTTGCCTGCAGGAGGAAGTGTCTCGTCAGCAGAGCTTTGCTGCTGTCTTAGACAACAGGAACTGCTCTTCCAAAAGCATTCTTCTGCTGGCACATCCAGCAGGACTGTTGCTCATGTAACTGCTTGGCTGGAGTTTGTGACTTCCTCCATGTGATCCAGCCTGACACAACCATCTGTGTTGGCTTTATGTGGGCTGGTCCTGTGTTGGACAAGAGCAGGCTTAGAGATCTGCCAGGTCTTGATATCTGCAGAGTCTGAGCTGAAACAACGAGAGAGAGGGGTCTCTCATTCTCTCTCTCTCTCTCTCTCTCCCCATCCCCCCCCTTACCCTCTGTAGTGTTTAAAAAAATAGTATTCTGAATTACTTTCAGATGAAAATGATCCTTTCTGGAATTCATCTCAAGCGTACCTTAAAATATATTAATCAATTAACAGATACTGTAGGGAATTCTTTGTGAACTGTAAAAACTACAGCTGTTTAACAACACAACTCAGAATCAGTGGGCTTTAGTATTTGTGCAGTGACCACTATCTTTTTTTAAATTTGTTTCTTTTTTTACTTAGAACTGTTCAAGGCTCAGAGTTGACCTAAAAAATCCCTCCAAGTGTCATTTTTTACAAAGCCAGACTTTACATTTTGATTCTAATTTGTCAAATAATGTGAGTAAACACAGTATAAATACTAAGAGAAAAAAATGTCTGTCTCTAATTATCTAAGGACTATGCTGAAACAAAAAAATCATGTTGGGGCTATAAATATTTCTATGATCTAACTTAAAAGCAGTATTAACTATAGTTAGGACAGTACAAAGAGCAAGAGATGTCTGTCTTTCAGCTATTAGTAATTTACATTAAACTGTGGATAGCACAATGTTGTTAATTAGAGAAAATGAGGTTAGACTAATCTTCCCACTTTTCATAATCCCATCTAAAACCTTCTCATGGAAGACCAATATGTGCTACTACAAAAATTTGCCTCAAAATTAAAAAGTTTGATTCAAATAAACACAGTAAAGCTGCTAGTAATTATCAGATATTTATGCTTTCTTTCGTTGCAGACTATTCACCCATTGAACAGAGAAAGAAATTAGCTGCTATATTCTGTCCAGAAAAAGAAGTTAGAAGAGGTTTCTTAGAACCCCTTACTCATTTTCTGAAATGAGAAAATAAACACTTACAGTTGTATTTGAAGTATTTCTGCAATTTTTTTTTTATTTTAAAAGAATTATTGCAAACTTATCCTTTCAATGTCTAAAAACCTGTATTTAGAAACAAAATACAAATCTAAACCCAAACAAAATCCCATGATCCAGAAAATCCTGTCAAGGACTGCCAGGGAGTAGAGGTTGAAGGAAGGCCAACCACGCCCAGAGAAGTTAAGGAAAGAAAACATACCCCAAGAAGCCTTCAAAGGGAAAGTTAAAAGTCACATGGATATCACAATGCAGTAAATTACATGTGGCCCGTTCTGAATTTTGCTTGTATGAGAGGAGCCTTAGGAGCAATGTCGAGAGGCACTCAGTTCAGACATTGCTTTTATGCTCTACTTACAACTTCTGTTCCACTGGGAAGTAGAACAGAATTATTATTTCAGATAATGAAATATTACGGTTAAAGCATAATGGGCTGAACAATTTAGCATTTGTATGAATAAGCTGTGTAATGAGACAGACTGCACTATCTGCAAGCCTGAGGACTATGCATGTTCGAAGGCAGGCTGCTTTTCAGAGTGACCTAGAAACGCTGGAAAAATGGGCTGACAGAAACATCAAGAGTTTAGATAAAGGCAGATGAGCATCCCAGCAATTAGGATGGAACAACCCTGTGCAAGAGAACAGGCTGTGAAATGAGAGGAAAGAAAGCAACCCTGCAGGAAAAGGCCTGGGTGACCTGGTGACATGATGAAAGGGTCAGAGGCCAGGAAGCCAAGTTGGTATATGGGAAATTTGAAATAGTTCTGAGAAAAAATTGAATGATGCCTTGAGTATGAATAGTCAAGAGCAGTGGGGGGCTTGGAGAGAATGGAATCTCCATCCTTGGAGAGACTCAGTAATCACCTAGACGTGATCCTGAGCACCCTGGCCCGGCTGGACCAGTAGACCTCCATAAGTCCTTTCCAAGCTGCATGATTCTTTTATTTGTGGTTGTCATGAACTATCTGTATATAACAATGGTGTGGACTTCATGGCTAACTAGATTTAAACATTTGTTCTCTTAATGTGCAGTTGTTAACGGCTTTCCTGTGTTTATAAAAAAACGCTTTGTTCCAACTGAGTCATAGTAGTGATGTCTGACTTCTGGGGAGTAATGAAAACTAATTTAAATGGGTGAGGATAGTTCAGATCGTTAGGTATGCACCTACTGGGTTTATCAGTTGTGTGGAACTGTAAATTATCTGGTTAAAAACAGCATTTCTCTTTTCACTTTGATTCAGCCAAAGTGCTATATATGTGCAGGGTTAGGTGCTAAAAAAGGAAATTAACCCCTGAAATCCCATTATTTCTTATCTGTTGTTCTGCCTTTCATTTTCCAACCCAACAGGGAATTTCTGTCTGTTTTCACAAGTGCTACTGAAGGACTAGTTTAAAGAGTTATCATCCATGGTGTTATGTCTCTCATGGACATTTTATCAACTTAAAGGCAAATTTTTTTTGTAAATCAAGCACTTTAGAAGTAAGGTTTCTAATTGCTTTAATGGGGATTTTAGCTGCCAGGAAAATATTTAGTGATGCGAGAGTTCATTACAACCACAAAGTTGTAACTAAAATATTTGTTGAGTGCTCTTGTCAAATTTGGTTGTTTTTCAGTTGATAAATATCTGCCTCTAAGTACAAACTTATGTAGGGTAGTACCTGTAGTACAAGCCTATCTGAATCATGGCCCCTTAAAACTGTCTAATGTTGGCATGTAGTCTTCTTTGCATCTAATTATGAAGAAAGCTCTGGATGTATTTTAGTGATTTCCTCTCTTTAGAAGGGAAAAAAATTAAAAAATTAAACTATAGGAAGCAGTCTAGACCTGCTTCGTCTCCAGTGATAATTACCCATCACTGCTAATCTAAGCAGATATTCTCAATTTCTGGTCAACCATTTCAGAGTCCAATTTATGGTTGAATTTGCAGAGCAGTGATAGAGGAAGAAAGGGACTTTTACAGTAGTGGGTTTTCTTTTACCTGGATTCTGTTTTATTCAAGCTGCCTGCAGTATTATTTATGGATTTTACCATTTCTTTATTAAATAATCCACCCCTAAAGTCAGACCATACATCTAAAATCAGTACAAATGCTCATGAAGCTTACAGAAAGCAAAAAGCAGAAAGCAGTAAGTGTTATTTCTTAAACAGAATAAGGAATGGTGACTTTTGTAATGCTGTTGGGCATTTGTCTGAAGTGAGTGAAAACATACCTAATGATCTAGAGAAGTTTTGCATTAATGGGTTAGAAAGTATGCTGCAATCTCTGGGATTTTGTTGTGGACTTCTGCCGATGCTGTGTATTTTCATTCAAGGTTTCATCTGAAACAAACAAGAAAAAATGTTTTATTTCTGAAGGACTCTGAATTTCCTGTACTGTAAAATTCCTCTTAGAAAGAGGTGAGTTGACTGGCTTTTAGTTTTGAACAGGCAGATATTTTTAACAGTGTAACTGATAGCAAAGAATGAGAAGGCATTCAACTTGACACAGTTGTTAGTACAAGATCTACTGATCTGCAGAGCTACATGAGCCCAGCCAAGAAGTTCTCCTGACCTACTTTTAGGTAACAGATCTCAAATTTGACTATCACTGACACTTGAGAAATTACAAACTTTAGATACCATAGTATCATAGGTAATAACCCAAACAAAAGCTTTGGGACTTGATTACTTTTACTTTAAAATTGTGTTTTCCTCTCGTTATTTGTGCCAGAAGATGTTTCTTCTTTGGCAAATTGTGCACTCTATGGCAGAAGTTACCTCGTTCATCCAGAATATGTCTGTATGTGTAACAGGATAAATGTGGATTCTGTACACACAGATCCAGAATTTTCTAATTATCTGTGTTTATTGGAGTTCCATATGTACTTTTCACAACCTCTGTCTGTACTGTAGAATGTAAAAGGTTAGAAATCTCTAAATGCCACTCAGCTCATTCCCCACATATGGAAGAAATTAAGAGTATCTAGTAGAGGGGTTTTTTTACTGTCTTCTATAGTGCTACTAATAATAGACTTGTTTAAGCCCTTAAACAAAAGCATTCATTTTACAGAGGACTAGTAAATAGTTCTGATTCAACACAGTCATTTAAAGATTCCAGCTTTAGAAGCCTGCCAGGCTGGGAGATGTTTTCCCCGTGGATGACGTGTTTTGTGTACCTGCTTTGTTGGAGGGACCCTCATATTCTCCTCTAAGTGCATGATTTGTAATTCCCACTGAAAGCCAGCTCTGGTTCTGGATTCATCCTGTGAGCTTCCAGTGGGATAGTGCTGCCCACATCTGCCTGAGAAAAGAAATGTTTCCTTTTGCAGTGTGATTTAGGCTTTCCATCCAGGCATAATTAGGAGCAGACAGCAAAGTAAGGTCCTTTGTGTGTGTAATGTGTGAAGCAGATTGATGCAGTCCAAAGCTCTTCTGGCACAATTAGTTGCAGCACCTGTTTTTTCCTTCTTGTATTCATCTGAGCTTCGTTTCTTCAGCCTTCACATTTGCATTCGTGTGTGTTCTCTGATCTTAGCGTTCCATGCACAGGCTGGACTTGCTGTCTTTTGTCCATGACTCCTACCTTTGAACTGTCTCTCAGTTATTCATAGGAAATAAATCCTCACTTTCTTTTGAAAAGAAGTTTCACTTGCTCAGCTGGCTCTTCATTCCCCATCTGCTTGGGCCTTCTTGCTTAACTTTTCCATTTCCATTGCTTTCAGGCACTCTTTCTCTGCTTACTGTTGTGGTCTTTCAGCAGCTCCCAGGACCTCCTTATTGTGCCTTTCCCATTTTTCCTTTTTTTTTCTTCTAGAAAAGTCAGCTACTTCTCTTGGCCACTGTGAGAGGCAGATAGACATAACTAAATCAGGTCAGTGTCCCCAGTAGGGCTGGTGACTGCAGTGTTAAAGCTTGCTTCCTGTGAGCAGTAAGAAGTGGGGTTTCTATACTATAAGGAAGACAGTTTTTCTCATGAATTTTGTAAATGAATCCGAAAGGTCAATCTATGTAAATTACATTTCCCACTAGAAAAATAAGCTGTCTTTGGAAAATCTTGCATATTATGGCTTAGACATATGGTCTTATTTTGAGTGCCAGTACTGGTGAAAGAAATCTGTTTCTTTCAAGGATTGCTTTGCTATGCTGAGAGACTTAAAACTGATGCTGCTGTACAACAGCAGAAACTACTTTTGAGACCAACACTTTTGGGGAAGGAGAGTCAAACTGGTCCCTCTTGAAACCAGTCACGCTCGTTTGGAAGATTCCCACTCCAACTTCACACAGCAAGCAGTGTTACCTTTGCCAAAAGAGTCAGGACTAGTGGTGAAATAAAAGATTTTGTTTTGTTGTAAAGCTTGCCATCAAGCTCTCAGTACACAGTCATCAGGAGTGATTGTGAGTGTCTGAAGGCTCCTATGCCTCGATGTGAAATGGTCTGAATAACATCTGCCACTATTACTACAGTATAACTAGTCAAGGTACAACAACCACGATGAATTTGGTCTACTTTTCCATTTAAAGTTCCTACCATAAGCTGTCTAAAATCCCCAAAAGGCAGTTTGAGTGACTAAAGCTAAAG
Organism: Climacteris rufus; assembly: GCA_013398175.1. Lineage (NCBI taxonomy): Eukaryota > Metazoa > Chordata > Aves > Passeriformes > Climacteridae > Climacteris > Climacteris rufus. The sequence continues at coordinate 1,385,290 of VZRZ01001244.1, forward strand.
AGCGGATTTTTGTGTTCTTTGAAACACTGTTGGTTCAATTTGTTTTGCTGCTGAATTGAGAAAATAAGTATGTGCATTTTGTTGTATGAGCTTTTCAGAATTTTATTGTGATCCTTTCATCTTTAAAGAAAAAGTGGAACACTCAGAAAAGGAAAATTTTGTCTTGGTGTCAAAATCTGTCTGTTGGGTTTTCTTGTTACTGTTTCTTTTCTTATCTTCCTATTTTTTACCCTTGAAGACAGTGCAGATCCTTGACATTCCCATGTGGGAATTCCTGTAATAATGTGCAACAAATGCATTTGAAGAGTATCTACTTTGTGCGAGCCTGAAATAAGATATCCTGTCATATATGTGTAGAAATAGTAAAACTAATAAAACAAAATCCTCAGTGATGGCTACAGCTACATTGCCTGCATCAGACAAACTAGTACTTCTGTACTATGGTTTTCTTCATCAACTGGTCTTTTAACCACCAGGTACCTGGAGAACACTAAAATTAGTTTAATTAAAGCAGCAAAGAAGTGCCTGCATGTTCCATGTCATACAACCACCACTTTCCTCCCCTCCATTTGCATAATAATGCACAGAAGGTTAGTGTGCCCCATAGGAAGCTTTCTCTTGGGTGGTCAAGGGAGGTTAAGGCTAGAAGTGATGCTTGCTCAAGACTTGTGGATCCACTGGGTTATGGATTTCAGTTAGTACTGTTGGAGAGGATTATTTTTTTTAATACAGCCCTTATTATTTGTGGGCTTTTTGCATATTTGCATTTTCTGTAATGAGAATATGAGCTATTTGAACTTCAGGAACTACTAAAATAAGTTTAGTGTGCTAATTTGTAATGTGGAAGTTAATAAACAAAACACCTGTGTCTTTCAGAGTTGGTTTTGTTACTGTATTTTTTGTGCAATTATGCATGAAAGGAGCTTAATACTGGTGTTACTGGTCTGGTTGACATTACTCTGGATTGTTGACATTACTCTGGATTGTTGAAAGGCTTCAAGAAGTGGACAGATAATTTCTAGGTGACTGGTTATAAAACTTTTGAAAATTGATGATCCTTCATCTTTCTTAACCTAGGCAAATCTCTCACTGTTGCCTAAAATATGTTGCAGTTAGGTATCTTAACCTGAAGGACCCCACATAAGACTTAAAAAACTGTGTTAGAATATATCCTTAGATCTGTCACAATCTTACTTTGCCCTCATTGCATACATGCTTTTTTTTTGGTGAAATGCTGTAGCTGTTAGTCTGAAAAGATGGTGTTTTGCCAGTTTATCTCAAAACTTCTTCCTCCTCCGTGTCCCTGGTTGCTCCATACTGTGTTGTGTAGATGCTGTGTTTATAGGTCTGCTAGCTCAGTGTGTCCAGAACAAGCTTACATCAAGGACAGTGGTTAATGCCCAGTCCAGATTGATTAGGTTTAAACAAGATATTTGTTCTCATTTTGTACCAGTGATGGGTCTGGCACCATAGTTTCCTCTAGGAAAGGCAGCAGTTATTCAGTTATGTAGCTAGAAAAAGCTTATAATGGGTTTGCATAATTAGATACTAGAAAATGTGACAAGTTGGAATAGAGGAGAAATATTTCTTTAAGATTTAAGTACACTTGTGTTTAATGTTTACTGTCAGGATAAATTTTTCAACATCGACATAGAAAATTGTTTTTTTAAGATAATGTTTTTTCTTTTATTATTATTTTTGTGCCTTTTTTCTATATTGTTTTTGTTTCCATATTGTTTTAGACTTGAGTTTCTGTGAGTGGCATAAATAGATAAAAGGGTAACTAAATCCTTGGTTTGCTTTGAAAACAGTAGCAACTTGAAATGAATTGTGTCTACTGGGAGAGGATTCTTGTCATTTTTTCGCCTTCGCAAATTTTCTTTCAGGTAGAGCTCTTGTGTTCCTGATAGCAAATTCAGATGGTTTTACATTGGCTGGTTTCCTTAACTACCATTCTGATTTTATTTCCATAATGCTCACTTTTCTTCAGTCTACTGTTTGCTTTGATGAATCAAGCTCTTTTGGAGAGCAGTCAAATAAAAAGAAAAGTGATATACCCCATTTTATCACAGCTTTTTCCGTGATTTATTTCAGTCTGATCTTTTCTATGCAAGCAGATTCTATTGATATGCAAGTTGTATCTTGGCCAAAGCAGAGCTGTATGAATGCATCTGGTACAGCAGTTTTAAATGGAATTGTTCTGGCATTAGTAGATATCTTCCTTCAATCAACTAACTTTTTGCATACTCTGGAGGGCTTTGCATGACTTTGCCTTCTACTTATAACTGGTTAAGTAACAGTTTTAGGTTACAAAATCAGAGTTCACCCTAAAATTCTAGAGTGGTTGTATCCTGTATTTAAAGAGTTTGCCTTCCTAGTCAGTCTGGTCCTTCATAGTATTTTCCTCCTGTCTTAATCTAAAGGGATGGAGCCAAACAAAATTGTAGCAAAGTTCAGATATGCTTGCAGTTTTCAGAAATATCTATAATGTGTGACAAAATTATGTGCACTCTGCTATCCTTTAGCTGCTATTTCAGATGCTGTGTTGGTCTTTGCCTGTGGTTCTAGTAATGACTGTGGCTACTGATGGCTGCTCTGAGTGTTGAAGAAGTCAAAATGGAAAAAAAAGAATAGCTTCTGCAAAGTCCTAAATTGGCGATTTTTTTTGGTCACTTTGTTCAGGACAACATAAATTTTCAGAGACTTTTCAGCAAGAAGGAAAAGACTTTTATTTACAAGAGAATGTTGCAAGTAGGATGCTTATTGTTACAGCAAAAATGAAATTATTATCTGCCTGGGGGATAGCATTTAAGGCTGTGCTTATAGATCAGGAGCATTCAGAGTGTAAATTTTACATGTTGCTTTACATTGGTTTTAGTGTACTGGCCAGTTCTGAGAAAAAAATGCCAAGGTTGGATGTAACAAACTCTCCAAAGAAAGGTTTGTGAAGGCTTTGCTATTTTCATGTATACATGTACTATGAGCCCTTAGACTGAGATGATTAAAGGAAAAGTAAGTTTCAATCTGGAGAACAGGGAATGGTTGATAGATATGCAATATATGCAATAACTGTGTATGACAGAAAGGCTTACAGATCATATTACTAGACTGTGGTAATAGAAGTCCTATAACCATAGGATTATCTGGGAGAGCGGAAAATATTGATCTCATTTATTTTGTCTGAAATAGTTCTTTGCATTATGGTCCTAAAAAAGAGACCCCCCCTAGGGTCCCACATAGTCTGTGGTGGATGCCCAGAGGACTGATTCTGAGTAGGCACATCACTTTTAGGCACAGTGAAACCACGGCTCACGAGTTATTGCCGCTTATCACCGCGGGAATAAGGAGACGCTGAAGAAAGGAGACGGAGCCAGCTGTGTTCAGCTTCAGAGCAAAGGAAGGAAGGAAGGGAACCCACCTTCTTTTAATTCTTATATACGCTTTTAGAAATCACAGTTCATTGGAGAAAATTAACACTTCCGTCTTTAACTACAGTGGTCAAAAGAAATGTCCATCATAGGATCTGTGTCCATGGGAAAGGAATGCAATAACAAGATAATTCTACAATAACATAGCTATGTTTATAGAACACTAGTCCTTGAAAACTATCTAGTAGAGAGCTAGCTATTTTTAACAGTAAAAATGAGGCAACAACGAGTAACCCGATAATGTGCGCGCCCGGTGTCGCCGAACACGGCTCAGCACCGTCGGCTCTCGGGTCCAACCTTTGGAGTTCAGCAGCCTGGCCACTGCCCCTGTCACCTCTTGGATGCAGCAGGGAGAATGTAAATCATTGTAGTAGCAAAGACCACGGTGTTGGGATTGGTCTCTGCTGTGCTCTACACAACTCTGTGTTACAGTATGAAAAATATTGATTTGTGTTCATTTTTTATCATGCCAGTGAAAAGAAATTAGTTGCTTACTCCTATCAGAAGCCCAGAATACAGTAGTTGGTAAGCTGTTTAGTCTCTGAAAGGCAGCAATAAAATCTGTTAAGCATATCAGGTTTATCAAATCCCCTCAGGATTTCAGGGCTTACTAACCTGTATTTGGTTAAGTACTTATTTCAGACAGATGGAATTTTTGGCAGTTATTGAAATTCCTTTTCTACTTACATGGAAGTCATGCCTGACTCTCAAATAACACCTGATTTTGCAAATGTAAATATTGTATATTGGAGACTGCATGCTGGTAACTGTAATTTATTTGTAAAATTATTAGAAAGCTATTATTTGACATTTTGTTTGGAATAATTTTGGTTAACAATATATTTTATGTCAACTGATATTGTGTTCATCTAAATTCCCTTCCTAAATAGGGATTCCATGTCAGTTGTTCCACTGGTAGCATTGCAGGCATCCTTTGATTAGAGTTACATATTAGAGTACATATGAGTCAGGGTACTGAATCATAGCATCTACTATACAGGTATATTAATATTTTTAAGTAGAATTTCAGATATGGTCTAGTAAAACCTTGTGACATCTTTATTTAAAAACAATCACTACAATGATTTAAATTATAATTTAATATACTATTATTATATAAATTTAATATCTAAAAATAAAACTGCACATTGATATATCTTTAGAAGACAAACAGTATTGATAAAGGTGGTAATTAACAAGATTAATTAATGCCATGATTCATCCTGGGGATTAGAGCTCTAAAGTGGCCTACAACCAGTGTTTTTAATCTGTAGGAGAAGTAAGCTGTGTTAAAAATTAACATCTGTCATAAGAACATGCTGAACAAGTTTGTAAGTGATGTGGTAAACTGCTGTTGTCTCTGGTTCCCATAGCCAGAGTTTTCCCAAGTAGTGATCTTTGAAGGTCAATGCATCCCAAAGGAATTTTAAGAGAATAAAAATGGCTCAGAAAGATCCAGGAACAACTGAATATCTACATATTTGTTCAGTTCTCTGACTCTACAGTTTAAGCTGTTTCATGCTGCTGTTTGTTCTTGTCTGCTAGGGTCAACCAAGAGAACCAAGACAGGTCTCTCTCTCCACTGGTGGGATATGTCTGCTAGGGAATTGAGTCAGGGGAGACACAGATCACAAATGATACTTGTTAGGAAGCCTCTTATTAATTTAGCTGCTCTTACAAACAGAATCAGGGTGTTGCTGGTAATAGCAGAGAACTAGGCCCATTGATCACGGTTTGCACATGCTTATGTGCATTTTAGCTCCCGGGTGGGAGCAGCAGTAGGAGCCAGCCAGCTTTTGAGACAGCCAGCTCTGATTGAAAATGTACAAATGCAGTTCAAGCAATTTTTCTGATTGCTTTGAGACAAAAATCCTTGTCATAATAGGAATGATTCAGGCTAAAATGATTTTTCAATGGGATATGTGGGTTGAGTCTTGATGTAGCAGCCACATATAGGCAACTAGTGCCCCTTGAGATAGAGAGGAGTGTTGTGTCTGGCTTTCATCTGGTGCTGTGAAATCCTGCTATGCAGTTGATTTATAGTTGATACTATTGCCATAATGAGCAATGTTGATTGTTCCAATACCTTCGAGCCTCCCAGTTGTCAGTAAGTGCTTATTTGTGCAAATCTGAATTTGGCCTGTAGTCGATATAGTAATTGGAGCAATTTGGATTAGTGACTGCAAGGTAACTGTTCTAGAGTAAGCTTTAACTTTCTTTGGACTTTTTATTTTAATTGATGCTATACATCCTATAATTATCATGGGAGGATAGGTGCCTATATTGCCTATGAATAGCTAAATTTAGAATCTTAACTAGACCCAACCCATCATCCTACATTATAGCACAGCATACAATGTATTTTTATATATTACTATGTTGGTGTCTTCTTTTACTGTGTATTTGTTACTGTTTGCTGTTTGTGTAATGCAACCTTCTAAAAATCAAGGTGAGGAGAGATTATGCAATGCGAAAAGATTTTACTCTGTATAATAAAACACATATACACAAATAGTTTCTTAAAATAGGTTTGCTTGTTTACCTTCAGACAATTGTTTACATTAGGCTAAGGAATTGCTAAAATAAGAATGCTGTGATATGTCATTGCTAATGTGCTGGTCTGAATCACGCTTGTGTGTAATCTCTGTCTCAGCTCACGGCACCGCTGCCAAGCTGCCCACATGTTCCCATGATGAATTTGCCAAGAGAAGTCTGATCTCCTTCTGTCCATCTGCATTTGTTTTGAGTCATAAGTCTATGGGTGTGTGTATTAGCTACTGTATTTATCTGTGCTTTATTTGTTGGAAGCTGATTTTGACTTTTGTTTCAGTTTCCCCTGTTGACTTGACTTTTTAAGTTTGCTTTTGAAAATCCTATGGACTTAGAGGGCTATGAGTCTACTTCAGGGCACTTGACGTTCCTGAAAACTATAAAAAAGTGTGTGTTCAACACACTGCCGCAGAACTATCACAATTCTAGAAAAACAGCTTTGAAATATAAATTCCAAATGTCAGAATATAGTTCTTTAACTTAAAGTACTTGTTAAAAAGCTGTCTTGAAAGAAAAGTGCATAAAACAAAACCTGTGCCTTTTGGCATTTTATAGCTGAAACTAAGCCCTTACTTTTCTTATATGTTTAGAGCTGTGCCCATCAACTATAGTAGTTTTTTTTTCATTTTCCTTCAGCATGCCTCACAGTCTCCCAAGTCCTGATGGATGCCTGTGCACGAGCAGTTATCAAAAGGGGCACAAGTGCTGTATCTGAATTGGGTTCTGCTGTTTACATTTCACCAGACCTCCTTCTCTAGCTTTCTCCTTCCTTGTCCCAGCCAGGGTAGATACCTGTTGTGTCTGGCTTTTCAAACTCCAGTGAAGGCACTTAGTTAGCAGGTTTCATTACTATTTCAGGGATCTCAGCTGTAGGCCAAGACCTGTATAAGATCTGTGTTAGGTACTGTAGAAAGACAAGAAAACCACAGTTCTTCTGCCAGAGAACCTAATTAGTATCCTCATTTTTAAACCTTAATCTGAGATGCATAATCCAGAACTAACCATTGTGCCTCATGAAATTCCCAATAGGGAATCTGAGCATAGTTTTGGGGAAAAATAACTGTAGTTTTTTTGAAAGATGGCAGTTTTGTCACACAGTGACTTTTCTACTTGCAGTCTAAGAATACTTTATTGCGTGCATTATAAATGGTTACCAATGTTCTTTGTTTCTGAAAGCAAAACCCTTGTCTGTGTTGCCAGATGATTGCAACAGAAAATTTGTGTTTCCATGTTCAGTTTTCATTTCTTAACTCTATGCTATTTATCTTTGAACTGTGGTCACTTTCTGCTGTTGATCATATTCTTTCTTCTTATCAAGTTTATTTGTCATATTTCTCCCTGATCTTCATAAATACCATTTGAAAGGATTTCTTTTTTTTTTTCTCCAAAATGATAATAATTCTGATTTAAAAAAAAAATTGAACTGGATTCTGCTATTCAAGTCGTTCTTTCATGTATAGCCTTTACAGTAAATCATTCCTAAGAAGAAACATGAATCTCTAAGTTAATGTAAACTGACAGTTTGCAGAGCTACCTTTTTCTTCAGGTCCAAAAGACACTAACAGAAAACTGTGAATTTGCACCATTAAAAAAAATTGCTCCCTCTCCTTACCTACTGGCATACTTTGTGTGACTGGTCTGGCTTAAAACTGGTTGCAGAAGAGATTTTTGCCTAAATAGCTGCATCAGCCACCTCTGCTTGTAATATTTTTTGGCAGTCATAACAAGTATGGGTAGAGAAACCAGCATTAACATCTTTTGCCATATGTACTGCTCCAACACCAATTTTTTGCTATGAACCACATTTGTTTTCAGCAGAATGAATTCGTTATGGAGTGTGTGCTCAGATTAGTTGTTCTAAGTATTTCCTGGTGTATTGAGCCTTGAAATGAGTGTTGGACATGGAATATTAGAAGTGTTTATCTGGTTTCTCTGAAGTTATGTTTGGATAATAAAAATGAAAATTGGAGGGGAAATGCTTGTAAACATTTATTTTTTATGTTTGTAAGGTAGTTTTTAAAAAACCCCACAAATTATATAAAATAGCTCAAAGGGATTTGCAGATCATTAAACTCTTAAATGTAACTTAAAATGTTTGAAAAACCAAATGTTCTATATTTTTATAGAGTTTTTATAAAAAATTCTTTGAATATGTAAAATTTTGCAGGGTTGTGGGTTTCTTTTATTTTTTTATATTCTGATCCTGAAGGGGTTTATGACATTAGATGCCTGAAACTATTTTCATGTAGCTCATACCTAGTAGGACTATAGATACATTTTGTTCCTTCCTCAGCCTAACAAGTTTTCATTAAAAGAAATTAATTTTTACTTGGATTCCTCCCTAACAGTACTAGAGTAGTATGAGAAGCCAAAATTGCTGAAGGCAAGAGCTTGACCAGCAAAAGAATTGCTTGCAAACAGTCATGCATACCAAAGATCATGTTTTCCTAAGGACTGCATCTAATTCTGCAGCTGAATTTCTCCTGGACACAATCTTGTGCGTGAAGCGGCGTGAGCAGTATGGGATGATGTGTGACTGGCAATTAGTAGTGAAGCCACTGATTTTTCATTTGGGGCATATTGGGGCAAAACCTCTTCTCTATTAATTGGAGAATGTGTTTTGTCTTTCAGCCAGAAGCCTTCGTCTTGTTTGCATGTCCTTTTTTTATTTAAGAATATGGAATTGCAGGGTTCCATAAGTCCATTTGTTCAAAAAATTGATTCAGATCTTGAGCAGAAATGTATTGCAGGTGGCTGTGGGGATTTCTCAGAGCCTTGTCTGGCAGAGTGCTCCCTGGCCTCTGTTCAGGGATGCCAACTGCAGTAATGGGAGACTGCAAGAGGTGGCAAGGTGCCAGCTCTTCTCTTTCCAGCCATTGCAGCAGATATTGACCATATCTGAGTCCCTCAGACTTGTGTGCTATTTTCACAATATCCTTGAAATTGGTTCACTGCACTTTTATGATTTAGATTTACAGAGTGAGTTTTTTAACAGAGAGTTTTTGACTTTTTGATGGACTCTGAAACAGTGATGAACTTACTTGTCTGTCCCCAAGATACTTTAGAGACTGTAATTTTCCTCTAGCAGTATCTTAGACCAGCAATCCAGAGATTTCTTTCTTGTACAATAGATGATACATCTAGATATACATCCTTGCTACTCCTTTTTAACTTCCTCTTCATTTCTTCCTTCCCCCTTCATGGATCCAGGTGCCTCAAATATACTTGTGAGTACTTGAGCTTGAGTGCTGCTGGTGGTGGTTGTCTCCTGAGTCTGATGAGCATTGATCTTCTCCTTCCAGAGGCTGATGGAAGAGTCACTGAGTTAGAGAACCTTGGATGTGGACATGGTTTCCTCTTCTAAGACAGCCTCCTTCTGCATACTGAGGCTACTTTTGTGGCATACCTGCAGTGAGGCCAACAGAAGGAAATGAGTATTCTTCTAAATGAGTTGAAGTTTTTAAAAATGAAAGTTTTGATCTACTAGAACAAAAGATGTCTAGGTCTTGGAAGAAATTGGAGAAGGATGCCTGCAATGAATACTGTCTACCCTAGGGTGAAGCTGAATCTCATTAGAGCATGGACAGGATGCACATATTGCTTAAGTACACTCTTTTGCTGGGGAAGTTTATATAAACCTAGCAATTATATGAGCTTCAGATATTTGATCTGAAGAAAAACTGTGTCAGTGCAATCTAGTTTGTATTAAGAGAGGAAACTTGTCTCTGTTGACTGTGAAGAGAGGCTCAGACAGCTCTTGAAGTATTTTGAATGTGCTTTCTGTCTTTTCAAGCACCGCTTGAAAATTCAGTCAAAAGCCAGTGCAAAAAGCTGGCTGATACAAGATGATGCTGTGCTGTTTATTCTCTTTTATGGATTTTTCAGTACTGCACCTGTACAAGAGTATTTATGTATACATAACTGCACTAGAACAATATTGTAGATGAGGGGCTTTGGGGGATAAGAGATTCTGAGCAGAGGACAGATAGTTAAGAGCAGAGTTGATAAACAGTAGACATTTAATAGACAATCAATAATAAATAGACATTAAATAATGAAAGTACTGAGCAATGTGCAATAGTGAAAATCACTGCTACAATTACAAAACTTCACGACATTACAAATGGAGAGAGATTCAGAATTAAATGCATTTGCAATGAGTTACATTTCTTCAAAATAAAAAAGCAGACTCAGACAGTCTTCTGTGTACAACTGAGAATCGAAAAATGCATTTATGCCTAAGGAGCACTAAAAAAACAATGACCCAAAGTCTGGTCCAAAATGTTTGTGAGAAAGGAATTTAATGAGGTGGCTGAGGAACAACTTGGTTTTGCCAAAAGCAAACCAGAGCATATAAAGAAGCGTATGAAACACAACTCTTGAAGAATTGCAAACTCTAAACTGGGAGGCTTCATAATAACTATACTTTTATTTTCTGTTATGTATATGAGGCTTAAAGCAGTGAATAGACCAAAATTAATTAGGCAGAGGTTAATATTTATGGTTGCAGTCTCTTGCCCTTATGCTGCTTTTAGATTTTCACACTGTTGTTCTTTTTGAAGAACTTTTTTGTAATACAGGCTGCAAAATAAAAATAATGACATTGTTTATAATAGTTGGGATGCTAGATGATGGAAGTCTGTCCCATCCAGGTGAGCACAAAATTTGCCTCTAAGGAAGGGAAAGGAGTGTGTAAACCAAGCTGGACCTAGAGCCCTCTCTGCTGGATGGCTGGGAAACAGCACTTCAAATAGGAAAAAATAAGAATTTTGATGTAGAAAAGAAAATGTGAGAGGCTAGTGCAAGAAACCTGAAAGAAACCATAAATCCTACATAATTCTCTATTATAAGCAGATGGAATAGCATACACTTATTCCATAAAATGGCTTTCTCTTATTAAATTATCAGGTAATATATTTTAATGCTAACTCTTTTCATTTGAGCACATATGGGATCTGAGGGTGGAAAAAAAGAATTAACATTTCAGCCTAGAAATTTGAAAAATTCATATCCATGCCAAAGAGGAATATTCAAGTAAAGAATTTCCAGACCATATATAGCGTGGAGGGTGTAGGTGCGTGCTGTGTTTTTGTAGTAATGAACCAAAGAAATTAACACTTACTGTAGAAACTGTAGTAATACGTGGAAAATACGCTATTTCAAGATGAAGTACTTTATAAAAAACGCTCTTGGCGACATGTAATACATGTGTTTGTTTTAAAATAAAATACATTTTCCAGTAAGAGGGAAACCCCTATCATAGTAATTAAAGGCCATATCTTATTCCTAGTGTGAAGGCAAACAGATTTAGAATTTTTTTTTTCATTCCATTTGACTAATGGAAACTGGGGAAAGGAGAGATGTTGAGAATATTTGGATTGCCACTTTACTGCCAGCACTGAAAGATCCTCTAAAACTATGCAGCTCCCTGAAGTCCAGTCATTTGGAACCGATTCTGAAGCGTGTGTGTGTGAGCACACATGTGTAGCTTTTATGTGGATTTTTTAAGCCCAAAAAAGTCTACTGGAGATACGAGGGATCAACTTTGAGTAAACTCATGGGGAGCATTGACTCTTCCTTCTTCCATAGTCTTTCAAAACAGGATAGCAGCTGAAGACAGTCATGACATATCTGGTCACAGAAAGTTCATTAGGGAAAAAAATAATGCAGGCTTCATGTACGTTTGGAAAACTCTGAAATCTCACATGCATGGAGAGCTACAGCAAAACAGTTATTGAGCTTTATTAAACTTGATTTCCCTTCATTTCTGTCTAGTGTGGGAGAAGCATGTTCTGGAAATGTTTGATGTTTTGTAAAGTGTTCATTATGAAATACTTCATTTTTTTGAGTAATCATTTCACTTAATTTGATTAATGCCATTATAGAGCAGATAATGTGATGGGGTTGCTTTGGAGTTTTTTTCCTACTTATTTTCAAGCCATAATGACATAACCACTTAAAAATTAAGATTAAAAATGGTGCAGGAAATGTAGACTAGTAAGATACGGGAAGATTTTATAATATATTTTTATTCTGTAAGAATAAACCCTGTGAGGTGACTGTTTCTGAGAAAGAAAAAAAAAACAAAAGCAAAACCAAAGAAGAACAGCCTGTCTAGGTAATCAAACTAATTGGCATGGATTTATGACATTGTGTCACTCACTAGGTGCTTTGGGAGAGGCAGTAATGACATTGTGTAAAGGACTGAATTTGTTCTCTTGAAAAGACAAGAGTAGTGAAAATGTAGATGGAAGAAAGCTTTTTATTTATGCTTTTGTTTTCCCTGTTTTTTCCTGTCATTTATTGACCCAGCTAATTCTAATGGTAACATGAACAAAGAAATTTTAAAAGTCTGTTTATAGAGGTGTTTGCAAAAGTACCTCAGTAGTATTTATTTTCCACAAGAGAATAAATGCAGAAACATTACATTGCCTTTTTTTCTTCTTGAATAGATCTCAAGGTGTTTTCTCAAAGTATTTTTTATATAGTTGTAGTATAGATATTGAATATTAGGCAACTGTCTGATGACTTTTTTATGTGTATATATACACACACACACACATCATCTTGGTAGAGTAATAAATGCTACCTAACCTCTACTAGATGAACTTTAGGATATGTTTAAGCTACGTGATAAGCATATTGCAAAGATGTAGACAGTTCTAGTGTTAACCTAAGAGAGGCCTCAAATAGGCCAGGTCAGCCAGTGTTGGCTCTGAAATGGAAGCAGTGCAGGCAGAATGATGCTAAAGGGGGCTGCAACGTGGCTGTGGAGCCACTGACCGCTACCTATAGCATGAAACAAATACATTTCATAGCTCATATATGGAAGAAACTCCTCTGACTTTCCTTTCTATCCCCTAAAACTGTCTAAGATTGGATCCTGTCCATCAGTTCTGCCTGGCTGTAGTTACTTAGAGTAAAACTTCAGTAGTCAGAGTGCTCAGTGCTGGTGTGCTAAACCCCCAGTCATGTTTCTGCTGTAAATCTATCATTTTCTGTTCATCTATCTTACAGTAGCTTGGGCATTTTCTGAAGATGTTTTAGACAGACACTCCTCATTGAAAACCATCAAATGAGGGAGTGAAAATATACAGCTGCTTTCTTCTTCAGCTGTAACTTAACAGTTTTGCAGGTGGGACTCTTGTGGTGTCAGGAGACCTTAACTCATTCTGTGCTGGGATGGAGTTACTGTACTGTACCAACCTGTTCTTTTGTGACTCAATAAAACCTTTATCCAAAATAATTGCACAATTTGAAATTTTAAAGTTTAATTTTAAACAGTTTTTTCTGACTGCTCACTTTACCTGTGCTATAATTTGCTGTAGAATTTTTCTTAAATGAATTGTCTCTCATAGACATCTATACATGGTTTTTATTTTTATTTCTTCAGGGCATGGCTTTTACCTTGGAGGAGAGGCAACAATTGAATATTCATGGATTATTGCCACCTTGCTTTCTTGGTCAAGATGCTCAGGTTTACACAATTCTTAAGAATTTTGAAAGGCTGACATCTGACTTAGACAGGTAAAGTATGGCTCTGAAACTTTATCCTACTTAGCAATTCACGAGTTCCTTACTTTTTTTTTTTTAATGGTAGTACAGAAAAGATTTTGGGGTTTTTTTTCCAAGCTGTGGTGGTTGATTATTGGGAATCATTAAAGTAAAAATATACTTTTGCTAGAATCCTTACTTCAAAGAATCAACTTCTACTTTGAAATTTTAATCTTCCAGAGCTGTTCACATGAACTTATTTTGATAACCAGATGATACAAAGGTCATCAGAAGCAAATGAACTCATGTGAAACTAAAAGTCAGTACTTCACATGCATATAGATACATATGCATTAAAACATATAAAATATTATAAAATTAATATGTAACAGTGTTGTTATTTTTGAGTTTTTTTAAGGAAAAAATCTGGAGGGGGCTTTAAACATTTATGAATACTAAAATGTGGGATTTTTTCCCTAAAAGATTGTATTTTATAGGCCCTAGAAGAAAACACTGTTCCTTCATTTTTTTACTCCTGTGCCATGCTTTTCTCTCTTGTGCATTGTCATGTTATCTGTATGTACTACATGGCTTTTAGCTGCCCATCTGTGGGTGACAAGAGTTTTTTATAATTTAAAGTTGCCACAGCCTTTGTTTTTTATGGAGGCAGAATAAGTGAGGACAGCCTTCCATGCAAGTGAAGGCAGCTCATGGTTTTGGTATGAGTCCCTGCATATGGGAAAGCATAAAATTTCATGAAGTTCCATGATTCAACCACTGATGTTACCCTAGAGAAAAGTGTCTCTGTCCTTCTGTCCCCACTCCTCCTCAACTCTGCCTTGAAGCAGTCCCTTCATGATACAGCTTGGTGTTTCATATGTTTCAAGACATTTAAAGCAGTTCCAACTGCTTGTTTCTACTTGAATTGCTGGAAGTTCTCTTCACCTATAACTTAAAAACCAGAAGAAAAAAAGATCTTTACCCCGTTGTTGTATGTGTTTCTTAACTAGGACAGAAATTTTGCTCCTACTTTAGGTCATAGGAGAACAGCATTTGTGTTTCTCAAAACATCACAGATAGAATATCACAGGTCTAGCTATGCAACAGTGAAAAGGAGATTAGCAGTATTTCCAAATCTTATTTATTTATTATTTTGAGAAAAAACTTGTGGGTATTTAAGTGGCTTTTTTGCCAAAATGAAAAATTACTTGGGGAAAAGAAAAAAAGAATTAATCTATCAGTTTTAAATGACAAGAGTATTAAAACCTTGAATGATGTGCCCTTTGAACAGCAATAAAACACTGCATACTGAAGTTTTGAATGGGAATAATGAAATAAAAACAAGTCTCCAAGTACTGTGGGAATATTTTGCAGAAAGCTATCTTTATTATGTTAGAAGAAAGGAAATAAAAATCTGTCTGTCTTGGGGGTGAAGGAGAAAAGATTTTTTTTTTTAAAGTACAATTAATCCATTTTTTTAAAAGTACAATTTTAAAGTACAATTATAGACACAAATAGCACATAAGTATAAAGAAATATCATATGTTTACAAAGGAACATAAAGAAAATGTTTTCCAGAAGCCATTTGCCTCAGAATATTTTTTCCAAAACTGCCTCTGTTAAGCCTAAGATCTGTAAATACTTAAACTAAAACTTGGTGTCATTTTTTCCCATTTATGAGCCTTCTTTGTCGTATTCTCTTTTCTAAATACACGGTTGGGTAAGGAAGAAATTTGTTTCCTGCTCCTGTGACCAGACATCTGTAAAACAGAAGCACTAACATTAATTTATTCCATCCATGTGTCTTGAGCATTAGCCTGTAGCTTGCCATTTTATACCATAAAGCCAGTTTTTATTGTAATGCCTGCTTTAGTGTAAAGGCTACATTACGCTGTGCAGCTTTGCAGTACAAATTTATTATTTTTAATTTGATTTTAGTGACGCAGTTCAGCTGACAAAACTAGCAAGTCTTTAGTTCATAGAAATAGCTTGAAACTGTTACAAGTTAGGCTTTTTTCTCACTAATGTGTTCACTAGTCAAAATACTTCAATTAAGATTTTAGTAATTAACATATAAAACAGTGAAAAGCTGTGTTTATTTCTCAGCCTTATTCTGTGGCGTGTGTCTGTGGTATTTTCTCAGCTGTAATTTTTGGTTCAGGTATTTGAATCTTCTCTTTCACCTTACAGTGTGAATAAACAGCATGGCCCCATTTATAATGCTGGATAAGCTTTGGTGTCATCTCCAGCCTTGGGAGATGTTCAAAACCTGATTGAGCATGGTCCTGGGCAAACTGCTCTGGCTGACTCTGCTTTGAGCAGGGGAGAAGATGAGGCAATCTCCAGAGGTCCCTTCCAACTTGAGCTAGTGTATGCTTTCATAACACAAGTCCATAGAAGTTAAGAAATAAGCTTTCAGGAATAATCTTGGATCAATGCAATGTTGTGTAAATTGAATCAAGTTGTCCCTCAAGCATATAAAATTATATAAATCCACAAGTACGCCCCAAATGGATTTTTTTCTTTAAGAAATCATATTTATATTCTGTTTGGACACCTAACAGATCTATATTGACTATTCATGCCATGCTGTGTTTTGTTAAAAATATTTTCCTCATGTATTACTGGAGCTTTATATAGCTGTGGTGTTTTCTCCATTTTTTTAGCAAAATAAAATAATTTGTGTTACATGCATGGGTCTACATTTAAGACCACTGATGACTTAGTAACATTTGCATGCAGAAGAGACACTTCCTTTGAAGACTGTCAACAGTGACATCTTGGGCTCCTTTGCAGATAAAATGCTTGTGTGAACTGAGTGTGCAAAAAGTTGCACGTGCAAAATGTGATTTGCAGGTGTGGTTATAAGTCATCTGACAATTTCATGGGAGTGTATCAATAAAGACCCTGCTCAAAGAACATGTGCATTACCTGTGTGTGAGCTCAGTCCCCAAGGCAATCTGTGAACTCTGGTCTCCTATGGTTATACTTGTATCAAAGAGTGTTAAAGAGTGACTGTGATCCTGCTGCAATTACTCCTTCAATCTCTTCACTGATGGAGAATGCCAGAAGACATTAACTATTTTAACTGGAACTTGAAAGAAAATCTCAAGTGCTCCCTGTACAGGCAGGTGCTCAAAGACAATCTTGCATAAGACCATGCAGTTATTGCCTTCTACTGAGTGTAAATGTCTTAATTCTAGAAAAAATACCCCATGTTTCTTGCAGTATGCATCTGGCATAGTCTTTGCTCCCATAGAAACAGCAATTGAAAAGAGATAAGGGAAGGTTATTGTTTTCCTTCTAGAGCTTGGATTTGGCACTGGGCTCATGCTTGTGTGTTTTATGTCCAAATACAAAAGGTGAAGTACACGTATTTATATATTGCAGAGGTGGGAGATGTTCAATACCTTCGACAGAAGGGTATTGTCTCATGAAACTGAAATGCTGTGTATGACAGCATCTTACATTGGCAGGATTGCCCTGGTTTGCTTGGAAAGAGGATGTGTGTAAATTCATACAGCTAAGCTGATAGACTGTACTGTGACATGACATGTTTTGACACAGCTGATACTCCTTTGCTGACTTGTAGCATGAGATTGCTGCACTCTGACATACCAAGAGTTCATACACAAAATGAATGTGAAACAGCAGCAAAATCTATTGCCTGGTATGCTTGGCAGAAGCGACACGAATAAGAGGAAATAATTCTGTTCCTGTAGCTTAATTTGGAAAAGCTGAGCTGGATTCTGCAAGCAATTTTTTTTTTTTCCTCCCCTATATGTTTTTAGTTGTCTTTCTTCTAGCTCTATATTGATACTGAAATTGTTGCCCCTGGTACAGCCACATCTTCTGCCTGGGCTTTTCTTTCTTCAAAGAGTCATGCTGGTAAAATGTTATACTGGATATGCTAACATTAGGAGTGAGGCCATCAAATCACTTTTGCAGAGAATGCTGCATTATTTTGTTTTTTTTCTTAAAGTTCTCTGTCTTTAATGCATTTTTATATAGGTACTGATGATGCAAAGTAATGGAGCTAAGTGTCTTACATAGGTTAAAAACAATAGCCTTTCTTCCCACCTTCCTTTATTTATTCTCATATTTTGCAAAATAAGAGTGAACGAATTTGGGGTTTGTTCTGTTTTCACCTTTCCATTTTGCCTTGTAAAATGCATGCCATTGAGAGTTGGGCCAATTATCCTAAGAAATCATCAGTAATTTTCCAGTAGTTATACCAGATTTCTTTTGAGTTTTGGATGATATGTGGTTTATATCCTTTTGTTGCCACTGTATTTCATGCTTTTCATATTAGCAGACTGGTATGAAATGTTTTTAGGTGAAGTAAAGGCAAGGGGGAAAAAGTGACACACTGAAATTTGAATGCTTGGCAGTCTCCTATGTCTGACTTGCCAGACCATGGTTTTTTGTCCTCCTGAAACTCTTCCCTGAAATCTTCATTCAAGACTCCTTGTCTGAGAACAGATAATATTTTTCTCCCTTTTTTTAGCACAAATGATTGTTCTCAGTGTTTTATTGCTTGTTTTCATTATGTTTTCAATTAAATGTGGGATTCAGTAAAAGATTCCATTAAATACTGAATTTTAAATATATTTTTTAAACACAATGCTGAAACACACTTCATGCTTTTCGTTGTGTAGATACTTGAATATTGCTAAAAGATGCATACTTATTGTCTAATGCATTATAACCAACACCACATTGAGGATGAAGCATATTTGGTTTTCCCTTTAGAAAGAATTTTTGGGAAATTTGATACCCCTAGCTAAGCAAATTACTATGCTGAGAAAGGCATATACCTGCCATTGAAAGTAACCTTCTGATAAAAATGTCACTTACCTAGAAATATTTTTCACTTTATAATAATATTTCTTATACTGATTTGGATATGATCAAGTATGTAATATTTGAAAATATAAGTAGTATGCAGGTATTACCTTTGCAAGCTCTTTAGCATATCTGGAATATAAAAGTGGCACAATAAACACAAATAAGAAACTAAACCCCAGTTTAATACTATAAACAGTATAAACAAAATGGAGAGTTTTAACAAACAGTTTTTTGATTTGAAGCCCTCGAGGAAGCATTTTGATAAGCTGTTAGTTTCTTTTGTAAAAGATTTCTTTACCCCATTTAAAATCTAGGCCTGATTTGAGTAATAAGAAGGGATGGTGAAAAGGTATTTTTGTCTTCAGTAGCCATACCTCATTTTAAATGAAAGTGATAAAAATAAATAATACTGGCAACTGCTTCAAAATGATGCTGTGACTTGCATGGTACCTGCAATCTCCAGTATAGAGCAGGCCAGAGTATGCATGATATTCTCCAATTTCATATTAACTTTGTTTCCAGACAACGTTTAAGGTCTTCATGTGTATTCACAACTACATGTGCATGAACTTGTATTTCAAGATAGATGTTGGGATACTCGCAGGAGAAAGATTTTAATGAAGAAAATGCTCTGAGAATACAAGGACGTTGAAAGATGTGCTATATGATGGGAAAATGAAAGGCTAGTAGGGAAATGTAATAATATGAAAGAAAATTAGTATGTATGTATGTACATTTGTAGCTGAGAACTACAAGAGCAGGATATAATTTAATCTTGGAGAACATTCAAAACGAACGTGTATGATGAAATGCGGTTCTGATTGCCTCACAGTGATGGTATTTAAAGTACAACTGCAGCTTTTTGGTTTCTAGATCTTAATGTGGTTAGGGTCTAGAATTCCCTTCATGACACAAGGGAAGGGATATTGTTTTGTCTCACTTCTGTCACCTCATTACAGTCACCAACTGCCAACCTGGCTGCACTTGCCTTGCTTATAGTGCTCAGCAAAGGTTTATGTAGCAGATCCAAAAAGAAGTGCTTCCCTGATATACAGGGATATATAAGCTAAGCTTGAATGAAACACATTCAGATTTACTAAGCTGTTCTTTGTCAGATGGTTACCTGACTATATTTGTGTCTTCCTAAAGAATGAACTAGATTTTACTGGGGCATGTGATGTGTAAGTATGCAGAAGGGAAGTTCATATAAATAATGTACAAGTACACAAACCTCTAGGCTTTTGGAATGAAAGTGTTCTATATGTTTCCTCCACACTTGTGTAATAAAATGATGGACATATTAAACTTTTTGAGTGTAAGTAATTAGTAATCTGTTGTAAATTAAAAAAAAAACCTGTATACATATTATAAATAAGTTAAGTATCTTATGTAAGCCTGTTGGTATAGAAGACTACTTAATTTTTACAGCAGTACTTAGCATTAGTAAAACTAGTGAATAGACAGGTAAGGTTTAGGATCACCAAATTCCTAAGTATTAAGTGTTCACAAAATGAGGGAGTCATGCCTCTGTGAATTGGTATAACTTGAAGTCACCTGTAGGCTGATATCATCTGTCACACTCAGCATTGCAATTTGGCTTCCTGGTTGGGATCTTGAAGCAGTAATGTAATTATTCAATATAAGTGTGATGGTAGTCAAAAGTAGATCAAGCTAAATATGAACTTTTTTTTCACTCTCAATTATATGATTCTCTTTTTTCCTTATTTGTTTTCTTTTTAAATAAATATAGAACTTCCTCAAAATTGGTTTTAGTTATAAGATATAACATTGCAGATTTCATGTCAAACATAGGCTTCAGGGGTGAAAGGCCATGTGTGTATGCTTTGTTTTCAAGAGCTTTGTTTTTCAGTATTTGTTTGAGGTATTAGTCTGGATTCAAGAAGAATTTCTATCGAGGCAAGAGCATGCAAAGCTGAACATTTTTAGTTCTGTTTTCTTTGGTCAAGCAAGTATGCTTTTTAAAGTTATATTTAATGCTGGTCTCATTTCAAGTGGAACAACTGATGTATACAGATAAGGTTCTGACAGACCAAATCCTCTGTTGCAGCTCAGTGTTTTATACCTGAGGGGGATTAGCTTCCTGAGTATGTAGAGTTTGACAATTTTGTGATGGTTTCAGGTTCTCTGTCTCAACCAGTTTGTTACCCTTTGTGTCTGAACCATTTGTGCTATTAAGACAACGAGGAATTTAAATACTTTCAAGAGGAGACAGAGCAAACTTATTATAGAACAAACGTAACTAATTATCCAAACACCTCTATATTTCTGAATCTACTTTATATGTTCCCTTGATGTCTGTCTAATTATATGTAATTCTCCACAGATACATGCTACTAATGGGTCTTCAGGATCGAAATGAAAAGCTTTTCTATAAAGTGCTGGCTTCTGACATTGAAAGGTTCATGCCTATTGTTTATACTCCCACTGTGGGACTGGCTTGCCAACAATATGGTTTAGCATTCCGGAGGCCAAGGTACGTAAGTTTATACTTCAAATAAAAGCAATTGTATCTTATTTTCCTCTTGGCAGATTTCTGCAGGGGTTTTCTAACAGCTGAATGTAAGCCAAAACTGCAGTGATTGAGATAATTCAAGCTACACTTTTGATCTACATTAAACAATAATTTGTGCATTTCATATCTGCTGTAAGAAGGCAAATGGTTGGTTTAATTGCATTAAAACATGAGTATATTCTTAATCTGATTAACTGACTGATTTAGAATCCTAACTACATGTTACAATACTGGAGAGGAATGGAAACTTAGTCTTAGATTTCTCTTAGCATCTTCAAAAGCATAGACTTTTGCCTATATAAATATTTATGGTTTTGGTATTTTATACATACATACAGACACACACATATATGTAAAAATAATATGTATAAAAACTAAGGATTCATTACATATATACCTACTGATATCTTTAAAATAACCAAAAATCATCAAATTGCCTGTTTCACTCCTTAACAATTTCTTGGTTCATAGGTGGGTTACTGGAGTGCTTTTTTTCTGTATCCAATATCTGTATTTATAGAATGATGAGGAAGTGGTATGAAAGAGGCTAGACTTTCACTCTGCTTCTTGAACATCGGCTCACAGAGTCTGAGATTTATGGTGGTTCCTTTTGAGAACATTGTGTATGTCACTGCCTTCAAGTGCAAACTGGAACAACACTTTGGAGCCTTCTGCAGAATTTTCTGGCAACGGAAGAGATAAATGAGCTGCATGTGCATAGCTCTGTTAACAGAAATAGGATTTTTACAGTCAAGGCATTGATCAAAAGTAAGAAGATTGCAAGATTTAAGGGAACAAATGACTGCTCACAAATTCTTCAGCAGAAGATATTTGAGGGTGACTTATGGCTTCAAGGTTTTGTTGTTAATGTGAAAATCATTTTGGCCTTGTGACTGACTGAATGAGTCAGGACCATCTGGTCAACTGCAGAAAACAAGAATTCCCACTTCTCTGCACATTAAAAAGTTCAAAAATACCTCAAGAATGCTCACTTAAACCTGTTTAATGATCTGTAGCTTTTAGGTGCCTCCCTTAGTAGGAGAAGTCATCTCCTTTTTTCCCGTCAGTATTTACCACCATGATAATTTTATTGGCCTTCCAGGAAGTGCTGAATGTGTCTGGAAATTAAGTCTTTGCTTACACTGGTCTCATTACCCCTCATTTTGATATTCATTGCCATATAAAATATTTCACAAGGAGCACCTCTGCCCACGTGTGTACTTTTTACTTTCTCCGTAGATGTGTGAAGCATCTGTGCAGAAAAACATACAGTTAGTTAGAACCATGGAATTGTTAAGGTTGCAAATGACCTCCAAGGTCATCAAATGCAACTTTTGCCTGAACACCACCATGTCAACTGAGCTGTAGCACTAAGTGCCATGTCTTGAACACTTCCAGGGTTGGTGACTCCACCCCCTCCCTGGGCAGCCCGTTCCTATGCTTAACCACCTTTTCAGTGAAGAAATCCTTCCTAATGCCCAACCTGAAACTCCCTGGCACAGCTTGAGGCCGTTTTCTCTTATCCTGTCACTGATTGCTTGGGAGAAGAGAGCAACCCCCACCTGGCTGCAACCTCCTTTTGTGGAGATTGATAAGGTTCCCCTGGGCTTCCTGTTCTCCGGGCTACAACCACAGCTCCCTCAGCTGCTCCTCAAATAATCTTCTCTCCAAATCCTTCACCAGCTTCATTGCCTTTCTTTGGACATGCTCCAGTGTCTCAATGTCTCTTTTGCAGTGGGGTTGGAACTAGATGATCTTTAAGGTCCCTTACAATCCAAACCATTCTGTGGTTCTGTGATCTTTGACAGACCCTTTCCTGCTTATGGAAAATACCTACAATGCAATCTTCCAGTGTGCTGCTATAGAGATCTGGGTTTTTTTTAGAAAATGTCTAAATTCTAATAATTCTAATTTATTCCAAAACCAACTATGCAAAGCCACCAATATAATTTAGTTTGAAATTGCATTCTAGACCATGAGTCATTTGGCATTAAGCCTTATATACCAGCATACCTTATAAACAGCATTCTCCATGAGATGGATGGAGAAGAAAAATAAACATTAAATAAACATTAAATTTAACATTCAGAAAGGGAAACGGAGTAAAACATGTAAAATTTAGTCCAGGTTGTACAATCTTACAATTTTGACTGATTTTTTTTTCAAGATGCTGCAATTAAGGAAAAAGGTATCATCTGATCATACCTTAGAGTAAAGGTATTCTCATCTGTAAGAACTGTGTGTATCTGTTTTATGCTGACTCATATGTAAATGCTGTCTTTAAGGATAAGTGGTTTTCTTTCAGAATGTTTTTTATTTCAGAATATTTTTATTACTGCCTCTTCCCATAGCTCAGAAAAGGTTTGATATTTCATCATTTAACACAGATCCTGTTAGAAACAGACTTGTAGGTAAATAAGTTAAAAGTTACCCAGTTGCTGTAGATCTTATTTATCTCACTGCAATTTGTCATATTTAGTTTACATCTGTAAGGTTTTTTCCAATATTCAATATTCAGTTATATTTTTTTACTTTGTGAAATGAGTTTGAAGCCCCTGGCTCACAAGTTATCTCTTGAGGCAAGGAACAACAGAAATTAATTTAGAGTTCAAAAAATAGGTGTCTCATGGAATCATTAAATGAGATCATCTTCTGTGACTCCCTTATGTGTTTTTAGAAGAATTTATGGGCTCACATGATGTGCTTACAGTCATAGAAGGACTCTGTGGCTCAGGCAGAGATTTTCATCCTGAAGCAATATTTTGCAATTATAGAATGAATAAACACTCATGGCTGATGAGCTAACTGTCTGATTAAGCACAATTTCTTAAGAGAACCAGCTGCAAAGTAACTTGACTCACTGGTTTGAAGCTTGTCTGTATAATTGACATTTATTTGTAGAATTCAGACTCAATTCAAGATTGCATTACTTGCTCTGAATATTCAGCTTTAAATCCACCAGTTTAATGAATAAGAGTGCTATTGTAGAAACAAACAGTACAGATCTGATAGCAGATCTCTAACATGCACCTACCTACACCACATTGTTACATAAACATAATTTAGAAGACCAGTCTGTCTGGCCTTTTTCCTAACTGTTGAAGAGGATGAGGGAAGAAAGGGGGTCCTCCAGGGAGTTTTCAGAGGAGGAATTTGGATCTGTACTGATAAAAGCTTTACTTGTTCTGGGAATATAATGAGGTTCTGGTTTTACTGTAACATTCACACTGTGATTAAGAGCATTATCTCAGAATCTCTACTAGGTCACTTTTTGGTGACCATCATTTGAATTCCAAAAGTAAAAAATTCTTCAGTTGCACAAGGCGTGTACATACGTATGACAGCTTTTGATGACTTACCAAGAAACAATCTATTTCTATAAAGGGATTTCTGAAATAAAACAGTTCTTTCATCCAACAAGAATAAATATGGGAAAGCTCAATGGAAATTTCCTCTAAGAATCCAAAGTCAACTTTTTACATTGTATAGAGAACACCCAGGAGTTTAAGGTTCTTGTGTAAACTCAGCATTCAGAGAAGGGAGGTATAATTGCCAAGTACTGCTATGCTGAAGACTTTGGATGTTGTTAAAATGTTAGGTGACTGTTTATATAATGCCATTCCTAGAAGGAAAAGCCATTTCAAGCAGAATGTGATCAGAACAAGCCCTGGTAGCTGTTGCAGCCTCACAGGCTTGGCAGAGTTCTCTGAAATAACTTCCCGATGCCGTCACACACTGTCGAGCTGACCAGGAACCATTTCTAAAGCAGCTCTATTGGATCTGAGGCAGTCTCTTAAAAATCAAAGTATGTCAGCTTTGAAGTTATTTACCAGATTTCCTCCTCACTGAAGTGCGTGACTGACTCAACACATAAAAATTTGAGACTTATTCCTTTTCTTATATTTCTCAAAAAGAATGTATGTATTTACATTTGTTTTATGTATTTACATTTACAGTGGTTCAGATGCACAGTATTGAATGCAAATGTGAGTTCTTTGTTTGTTGACACAGTAATGTTTACATACTGAGATTGCCAACTGCAAGATAGCATAGCTTTTTAATAAAGAAAATAAATTAGAGAACATGGAAATATTTATTTCCTGTGACAGAACATGCAAAATGTTAGACCTTGGCATCAGAAGTTGCAGTCTGCTTGCCAGCACAAGGTTGATCCTGTGGTACGTTTAATAATCTTTTTGTGGTTTTTAATGAGGCCTTTATTGGAGTTATTTTCTTAATTCCAATGAATGTCTATGACATCCAAGTCTCTTCAGAAACCAGATTTGACTTACTGGAAGCCAAAAACTTGTCAAGTACTCCTGGATCACGTGAGCCAAGAAAGTTCAGTTCCTGGAGCTTTACTGTGCTCCAGGAGCAGCTTTATTGTGTATCCCTCAGATGTGTAGTGTTTTCTTGATTGAGACTACTAGAATGTCTGGATTTATTTGACATAGCTTTTTCACCAGTATAACAGCTCCCTTAGAATTTTTTCAGTACATCTAGATGTTTTTTTTACCCCCTGGAAATGCATGTACTTGTATACATATGTCTATTTAGGAACTTTATTAATCTCATTGTTGCTATAGATTAATATCTTAGTAACTTCATTTAGTTAAAAGTAATTATTATGTAACATAAAATTATAATAAAAGATATAACAAAGCACTAGTTTCAGAGTTACTTTTTCTAGTATTTTATTTTCTGAAAACTATGCAGAATTTTCACCTGAAAGTTAAAAAAAAAGGAAATGTGGAGGCTTTTTAACCAATCTCTTATAAGGGCTTGATTGTTAGGACTGTATATGAAATAAAAATGTTTTTCAGTAAAGACATAAGGACAGCAAAATGCTTCTTTGAAAATAGCCTGTTGGGTTTCTGTTCTCCAGAAGGACTGGGGTGTGTTATGTGGATTAACGACATGGTTCAGGTGGCAAATTGTTTTGTAACATCTTGACAGAGAATTAGCATAGCTGTAGAATTTCTTGTAATTTTAGGCAATCTTTCTCTTAATGGCTTCGAAAACCTGATGATAATGGCAATTGCAACCTCTCACCAAGCACTTCTGAAATATTTGTTGGTCATTTTCACTTTTCTCTTTTTTGAAGATGACAACCACTGACATGTTCCAGGCAACTTCTCGTCCTGTTTTTCTTTCCTGTTTTTTTCTGTATAACCTTGCCATTGACTTCATGACATCCAATAATTTTACTCTTTGGCATGATTCTGATCTGCTCTGTTGCCTTCATCAAGCTAAAAGTTAGCTTAGCATGCCATTGCTTCCTTGGCTTGATGGTAAGGCTAATAGAATCTTTCCAGCAAAACGTTTGTCCTGCTCTGAAAAGCTGGAAAAGGAGAATTAGCACAATGTGAGAGTGTTGAATTCCTCTATTCTCCTAGACTGTCTTTTTGTGCTGGATTGTGCCCAAGCTGTCTTCAACTTGGACTGTCTGCAGCCATTAATGCTGCTGCAGGGAAAGGTGTGAGGATCTTGCACAAAAGATGTCAGTGGGCCTCATTTTGGTCTTAGAGTGCTTTATAACTATTAAGCCAGTTTCTCATGGCAGAAATTATTGAAGGGAAAAAAAATACATCTTTATTTTTGAAAACATTAGGATATTCTTTAGTTTATATGTGTGTAGTTCTCTGGTCTCTCTAGAACTGTTAAATTAATAGCTTTTGGTAATCTTTTGGCAATAGGTTTCACCATTTAGTTATAGTGTGAATTTTTCTCTTTTTATTAAACTTTCACATCAGAATAAAATCATTAATGATTAACCCTGTGCTAAAGCAAGGATGGATAGTCCTGACATAGCATTATGAAATATAATGTCCTCCATGTGGTGGGGTTTTTTGTATGCACTTGGTGCTTGCATGTAGGTATAACCTACAGCAGTAGTGGAAGGGGATGGTGTTTACAGGAGTTGCACTTGCAGTTGTTCTTCATTTAGTTTTGTCTGAGTTGGAGTTTTACCTATTATTAGCCTCTTCCTGCTCTCATGAGCTGCATACATGATTTCTTATGCAGGTAGTATTTAAGGGACTTTCAATCATGCTTATAAAAGCTTTATCCTAAAACACATTACAAGCATGGAATTTCTGGCTTTCAGACCTGAGTTGGTAGGTACATTGCTCTGTTTTTTCTGGATGGAGTACATCTTGGCTGTGAGCAGGAGGAAATGAGGCCATCCCTTCTCAAAACATGACTCTCAAAATGTTTGGCAGCAGTCAATGTTTGGTCATTCTTAACACAGTCTTCTAAGGAAGACAGCTAGCAAGATTCAGTGCTTTTCTACAGACTTCCTTGGTGGTTTCTGTGCAAGAGGGCCAAAATTAAAGTACTGGCCATGCATTTCTCTCTGTTCCCTTGTTCACTTCCTTCACAGTGTTCAGGATATTTCCAGGGGATCCCTGTCCTCATTTGGCTTGTAGTAGTATTTTTTAATAATTTCTACTGTCTATTGTGTGAGATTAAATCTTAATGTTCTGCCTTCTCCACAGATTCGGGGGACTCAAATTTATCTTTTGAAGGGCATCTGCACTTTGAGCCAATGGGTACTTATTTCTTGTGGATTTTGGCATATGATTATCTTCCTCATTTCCTTTCCTACTGAGACAGTCCTCTGAAACAAAAAAAAACATACAGATGCTTTTCACTACATGGGAAAGACAGTTTGTGTGACAGTTATTAATGCAGTGTTTATTGGAACCTTCTTGTTTCCTTTACTAAAACAGTCATCTTGTGGATCTACGTGCAGAAGACTTGACAGAAAGTACATGATTCAGAGTTAAATGTCTTTACTCTGACTATTCTTTTCTTACTAGTGCCAATACCACATAAAAGGTAGGCTACATCCTTTTCAACAAATAAACTATGTTATTATATTTTAAAATAGAGGTATTATTTTGACAAGTTACAGTTTCAGATCAATAACTACAACTTGTATAAATATATAACCGTGTTACTCTTTGATGTCTTCCTTTTTTTCCTGAATTTTTTAGGGAGATTCTGACTCTATGCCAACCTGCAATACTGCTTTCTGGTTACAAGCTCCCAGATTTCCCAAAGCAGTACATTCCTTAATGAAACGTACTTTAAGGGCTGAGATTTTATTTAGATTTCACACCTCTACTTTGCCAAAGATTCTACTGGCAACACTAAAGTATCAGGTCATACAGTACAGGAGAGGTCTACTCATTGGCTCCGTCCAACTCTATACAAGCCGTGTTTATCTAGTAAAATTTTCCCCTCATGAAACAGCCTCTGTCAACCTGACAGACTTATACAGTTTCCTAATTGTCAACATCATTTGTCCTCCAAAGCAAACGTTTTAGGAGTCACTTCCTTCAATAACAGGACTATAACTTTTCCTTAGTTCAACACCTTTTCAAGGACAGCCTATCAAATCCTATGCAGTGTCTGTGAATTAAGTTATTCCATCCTTCCTTTTGTACAGAATGGTAGGTACAGTTGTCTTCCTTCTGGCTTTGGGGCCTTGGGACAGCCCTGAAGTTGTGGCTTGTTCTTAACAGTAGTTTGCATATTATATCCATTTCCATGGACTGGAATTCTGCACCATTCTAGCACTTATTTAGGACAACACAGAGGGTGACACTTGTGCCACATGAAAAGCAGCCACCTGCAACAGACAACAAACAACTTGCAATTCAATTCATTGCTTGGGTAGTACTAAGAAAAATGTGTGTGCATCTTTCTTCCTTCTTAGGACTATGCTGTGGAAGGAAAAGAGCTTGCTTCCAGATATCAGTGGTATAAAAAATAAATGGTGTTAGTGCATGTGTTTACAATTAGGTATCAGTAGGGATTTATGTATTGGTAACATGAGCATGTAGCAGAGAACTGTTACAGTTGACTGATAAACATTTAGAATAGGTTTTGGTTTTGGTTGATTTTGTTTATTTTTTTATTAAGATCTTCTCAGAGATAGAGCAATCCTATACTCTCCTTCTATACAGAGAGTTTTTGCGTGTCCCCAGTAATTCCTGATGTCATCTGATACTGCAAAACAAGGTACCAGTAGTATTCAGATGAGACACCAGTGATTTAGAAGCATTACATTGCTTCATTAGCTCATTCTGTATATATCCCAGCCCATGCCCAGAGGATGTTTTCCTTTAGGGGTGTGCTTAGGCTGGAGTTTCTCCAGCTCCCATTTTCTGTACGTTTGTTGCACGTCCTTTGGCACCACCCAAATCCCCTGCTTACACATTCAGCAGCTTCTCTGTTCAAAATACTTTCATTACTCAGCAGTCCAACACCGTCTCATTGTTGCATTTCCAATACAAGATATTTGGTAACTTAAAAAAAAAAAAAACCCTACAGTAATTCCTGTAACTGTATTTGGTGAAGTCCAAAAGAGGAAGGAAAAACCCTAGCAAAATCACTGTAACTTTGCAGTCGCTTGGCTCTTCTAACATCATAGTTTTCTGTCTCTGTTTAGAAGCTTTCTAAATAGATAGAGCAAATAGTCAGGTCTTAAAATGAAAACTAAAAATTCAAAAGCAAAGAGAAGGCATAAAGATTTTCAGCCTTTAAGAGCATAACAAATGGGATGCCTGTGTGTTGTAATATGTCTTGTGTTTCTCTATATTTATGGCTAGATGCTTTTAGTCCAGGAGCTTTTCACATACTACATTTGAGAGAGCCATATGCTTCTGAGGCTTATGAGAAAAACAAGAAAAAAAGTTTTGGGATAGAAGTGGATCCCTTTATTTCTTACAAGTCACTTTCATTCTCTTTTTTAGCAAAGTTTTGTAGCTGTATAAAACTGTTTTCTTATGGGCACAGTTGAATAAAAAGTGTCAGCAGTGTTAATTATAATAAACTTAAACATAAAAAGACAGATCATAATAACTTTACCAAATCTATTGCAGAGTAGCAGTAACATCATGTAATTTACAGTTGGGTGGAGAAAGGTTTGCAAGGCATTTGGCATCCTGACCATTGCTCTTCGAGTTAAGTGGTGACACTGAATATCAGTTCTGCTTCTTTGGCTAGTGAGTATTTAGTGATTAAGCCACATGCAGGAAACCCAGTATCTTTAGAAAACAGCATACAAGAGGCTGCTGAGAGCATAGATCAAATAGCTGAATGTGCATAAACCAAACCAAGCAAGTCATTTTAGTAAGAAGAGCAAGGACTTCCACCTGAAGGCAGACAATGATATGGAAGGCTTAAATCAATTGGCAGAAATAAGGGAACCATTTACTGAGAAATATAAAAAAAGAGAAGCGGGCTTCAGTTTGTACTGAATGAGAACCCATGCCTTTGGCACAAAGATGGTCAAAAGCCATCAAAGTTCTCATTTCTGCCTCTTCATTCCCAAAGTGGCTACATTTAACTTCAATGTCTATGTAATCTTAAGGAAAAGGTGTATTTAGGAAACCTGAAAACTGTATTTTAGTATACTCTAGTATACAGAAATTAACTACTGTTTTGAACATTATGGTGGAATTTTTCATCTAAGGGAAGAGCTTCCTCTTGCTAATATGAAGCTCTGATGTAGCTTACCAAGACACAGCAGCACATTTCCATCTTAGAAGTTCACCATATTATGACAACTTTGTTATATCAGAGGCTATTTTTGGTTTCTTTTAACTTTTCTTTTGGAATTCTTTAGATTTATTGTAAACACATATGAATGTACAGGTTTGCTGCACTGTGTGTTGAGGGTCAGGTTGTTCATAGGCCTGTTTTAGGCAATAGTACATCTTTGAGAGTTCTCCTTAGTCATCCACAAGGAGCTTCTTAAACATGACATGTATTTACTTTAAAAATGAAAATACAGAACACGGGTTGCTTTCTGTTCAATTAGGTTTTTTTCACATATAAGTAGTATATGAGCATGGGGAATTTGTCATTCTCAAGAAAATAGCATATTTTAAAAGATTTCCGTTCTGCCTAATTTCCATTTGCTGCAAGCAATGTGCCTATTTCTACTTTTACTTTGCCACTTAACATAGAATGCTTTGAAATGAGATTCTTCTGGAGTATGATTGTAATGTCAGTGATTTGATGAATGGTTGGAGACCACATTCAGTCTTACACTGAAACAAATGTAATCTTTGAAAGATTACTTAAAATATGGCATATAGACTCTCATTGGCAATGTCCTCAGAAAAGCCTGTGCTTCTTTCTGACATTGGACTTGAGCCTTTGATTCCCTGGAAGAGGCTGGAAGCTTCCAGATGATGTTTCAGAAATACTTCTGTTGTTACTGCTAGGTAATGCTTTCTCAATACTTCATCACCCCACAAGACTGGCTCCAAGAGTTGTCACTAGATCCATTCTGTATCCTGTGCTTTGTTTCATGTATGGGTGTAGTGAAGGCCAGCAATATTAGTTTGTGTTAGCCAATATCATTGTGTGCTGCATTTTTTCCCAAAAATGTTGATCCTGACTTTATGAAATGAAAAACTTTACATAGGGTCATGACTGAATTTATATGAAAAGGAGGGAAAGTATAGGCCCATTTGCCTCTAGGATGAGGTTAATTTTTATGCCAGTGGGACAGATACATTCCAGATGTTTAATGCTCAAACTGTTTCCTTGGGGTTCCATCTATTATAATTTTTTTCTCAAATTTTATGATAAGGGCTTCTAGTAATTTTTAATTGAGTCAGAAAATCACTATTTTTTCTTAAATATATTCAATTCCGTATAATTAAAAACACTTCATATAGATAATATACTTTTCCTGGATTTTGCTGATAACATTTTAATACTTCTTCTGTGAGTGAACTTCAGAAAACTGATATGTTGGAACTTTGTTAACATCAGATAACATAAGTCTTAAGAACATGTGTGCCTCTCAGTTTCTCTGTCTGACATAGACCTGGATCTGCAGGGTTTTTTCCTATGTTAAAACTTGTTGTTATTGAACACAATACTAAACAGTACTGAATACTAACAGTACTCAAACTTTTGTCTGTCTCATACATTCATTCATGCTGTAGATTTAACAAGAGACAAGTACAGAAATAGTGCTGCTGATCAAGTTTGCATTTTGAAAACCTGAAGGTGTTACAGTGAGATTTGTACTTTTTTGGAGTGTTCATTTTCAGCAGTTCAGGTCAGCTGTACAAATGGAAGGTGTTGTCTCATTTCAGAGGTGACTTTTTCATTAAAGTGGAAATTGGGTAGGATATGCCATAAGAAGAAGCATTTTTAATAAGTCTTCACTTTTTTCCTGGTTAATAGTTATTGAGAGCAAATGATGGTGATATAAAGGTCAATGAAAACTGGCATAAAGGATGTTATTGTCTAAATACAGGAAATTTTCCATGTTCCCATGAGCCAAGGCAGTACAAATTGTTGAAGTAAATAGGACAGTGATCTCACTTGTTTGAGTACTTCACAGTTTAAACAGAATTTTAAAGGGTTTTCTTAGAAAAACTTCACTAGCATTTCAAGATTCCTGGTAGATAGTGTGGTTGATGTTGTTTGTAGATGGCTTTCTATGCAGTTAATATTAGCATAAAATAATACAAACATGATAGCTATTGAAGCAGAACAGTAGGTTGTTTTTTGTCTTAAAAGTGAATGGGTCTGACTCTGGTAAACCATTCTCTCATTCACAGTCTTCAAATAGTTCTATTTGTGTCCATTAGAGTGTAAGTAATTAAGTTATTTATTGAGCAACTGTCAGAGGAATTTAAGTAGCTTCTGGAGCAAAACAGCTCCAGCGCTTAAACCATAGTATTTTGCAAAGTCTGCCTTTTCCTTTGCAAACAAACACATCCCATTGAATTGCTGTTATGTGGTTAAGCAACAGTACATAAAAGCTGGTTGTCTAGATGAGTCCTGCTTTAGGAACATAGTTAAATCAACAAATTCATGATTTAAGAAGTGACTATAAAGATATGATTTTATTCGCTCTTTTGCTGTATGGAAAGGATGCATCATTAGTGTTTGAACATTCCGACCACAAAATGCTGTGCTGTGTGCTTTTTCAAGTAAAGGAGGTGAGGCACTAATTGGAAAAGTGTTAGATATCTAGATATACAATAATGAGTATTTTATATGAATGATGCAAAACATCTGCAATGACTAAGTCCAAGAAGTGTTTACTAGGAAATATTTTTAGCTTTTATCTGAAGTAGTTTGAAATGCACATTATGGTTTCCAAAATTAAGTAGAGATTTTTGGATTATTAGTGAAGTGTCAAGCTATTATTGCTCTTGCTACCATGTAAAATTGGTTGTAAAGTTTTGCGGTGTAAGGTTTGTAATGTTGTTACTCAGATTATTTTTAAAATGTAATTTTTTTTGTGTTGAATGAGAGCAGTTGAGGAATTGCTTCATTGCAAAAATATCAAAGAGAGATCACGTGTTTCAGTAGGAAGAATAGGCATCCCAAGGGGATGGAAAAGTCCAGACTTTTTGGAGAAAGGTAGTAAGAAAGGACTGATGCAGATTTTGTCTCTGTTCCTTTTTTGTTTTCCTTCGGTCTGTACTCATACTTTCAAATACCAGGCTTACAGCTTCTGTCTTTCAGGTCAGCTTCCTCACTTTTCTGCTCTAAAGGTTAGTTCACATTGTATACTGTACTGTTCTGTAAGTGGCCCAAACTTACTTCTCCTATGTAGGTGTTATTTTTAACTGTAGTAACTATTATAATACTACAATTACTAACAGGGATTGATGAACAGCTTTGATGGACTTGGGCACATGAAAGAGTGCTACACAGGCTGCCAACATGGAATGAAGACTGTCATGAAACAGTGTTTTTCAGAAGGGATTCTTGAAATAAGCCTGAATGCTGGTTTGCTCCTATAGCTGAAGATTGAGTGTTCAGACTTCTGGACATTAGCCTTTCCCATTTACAGTGATCATGAACGCTGTATTTTTCTGTATTTTAATTATTTCCCTACACTCTTCTGTGAAACTGGGCTTTTGGGTCACTATGAAAATATATGAGGCTTTCATTATTCTTTTATGTATAGCAAAATGGAGTTGGCAGATATTAGCATCTGTCTTTCAAAGTATTTAAAGTCTTCTACAAAATAACTGTTTGCAATCAGTAATCATTTAGGAAATCATATGCCAAGCATGAATAACACATAATATTTATAAACTTTTATGTCTTTTCAGGATTAGTATTTTACTCTCCTTTGTCATTCATATGCTGCTCTTACTTAACCTTTTTTATGAAGTATATCTTGCTCATGAACAGCTCCAGGCTTTCAGAGATTTTAGGAGTACCTACTGTTCTCTTAACACTTCTATTTTTGATCTTTGTTTTTGATTTAGTCTTTGCTTCTTAAAAAAATTTCTGTTTGAGTATGCCACATCTAGAAAATACAAAACCCAGGTTTCTCTAATACTGATGAATTCAGGCTGATGGTCAGTAGGAGCTAGAATTTCAGCATCAACTATTTTATGTGTTGAAAAACATACCAGTGCATTGCAAAGTGATAAAATTCACCCTTGTACAAAGGGAAAGGTAAAAAAAATAAAGCTGTCAACAGCTGCATTTCTTAAATCACCCCATCTCTTGTATTTATTAGGCCTTAGTGGTCTTTCAATGCAAAGGAAGCTGGTAAGGTAAGATGTAAGGAAAAATTTGAGCACATTTTATATGAAGAAAGGAGATCATATTGAACAGTTGCTATGGAAAATGTGATGAAAAAAGAGCAGAATGTTCTTTGGGGAGGATAAAGGTACTCTTAGTTTCTAGTACAATGTTTGTATTGTATTGATTTTTATGATTTTAAAAATAGGAGGGAATTTCAGCAGGGACCAGGGAAGTAGTTTACCTCTTTCTTGCCAAGTGCAGGAGTTTGGGAGAGTCTAGGCTCAGAAATAAACTGTGGCTGGCCCCTGGGATTTTTTTGTTGTTATTATTATTAAGCTTGTTGATTTAGGCTGCCTGGGGAAGTGAAGTCACCTCTACTGTAACTCTGTGTACAGTTCATAATTCAAATAACAGTTTTAAATATGTAGGGTTATGAGAAAAGTTTGAACTTTTTTTCATTAAACGTTTGGCATTTTCTGAGACATGTTAGATTGCCTCCTGTTGTTATAAGAAGAGGAAAAAAAGGAGTATTCTTTTACTATGACACTTTTTCCTAAACTGCTCTTTAATAGAAAATAGACAAATACATTGCTGGAACATTGCTTTCTTGAAACATAATAAACAAATGCTCCATTTCATTCTGTTGACTTTGTTCTCATAGATCAGAATTCTAATAAAACAGACCCAAATTATGTGATGTAGAATGACCTCCACATAACTGGTAAAATTTGCTCCAGTTTACTGAGCTCAGTGACCCAAAATAGATCCACCCTTTGTGGAATGGATCTCAATGTCTTCATGTGGGTTCCCCCCTCACTCTTCAGACTTATTGCTGGTGTGATGAGAAGAAAGGAGGCATAGTTACTTCTTTGCCTAATGATTCCTCTGCTGTAGTTTCATACATTTCCTGGCTAGCTGAAATGGGTGTCAGAAGAAGTGTTCTCTTTGGCTGGGCTGGTATAAAGCAGTGCTGAGCTGAGAGCTGCCTGGGGCAAAGTGGCTGAAGATGAGCTCTTCTGCATATGTGCTCAGGCATGTTCTGTGTTGTGTTCAAACACACTGTGCTGTGTTCAAAATGAACATATTAATTAGAAGACTGATCTGCAGCTGCAAGCTTCAGGTCAGTTTTAACTTGCAGTTTTGTCAATTGGCCTTTTAAGCCTCAGCAGGTCTCAGTTTGTTGCCTTGCAAGAAAAGATATGTATAACCCAGATACCAGTTGAAACAGAAAGGACCATACCGTGTTGTAAAGCCTACAATTGCTTTTCCAGTAAGCTTGCCAACGTGGACCGCTCTGAAATTGTGTGCAAGAGAATTTAATCCTGCTTCCCCATGAGTTGCTTTTCTTAGAGATGTGAATATGTGCATGCTGCAAAACAGGCAGCATATTCTTCCTCATAATTATTTTCCTGTGTCTTGCTTATTTCTCCATGTGCTGAAATACATTAATTTATCTGCTTTAGCATCCCCATCCTGAAATGCTGTGTCAGGCAGCTGCACATCCTGCAGGCCATCTCTTCCTTGTGCAGCAGAGCAGGGTGTGCATCTCTGGCTTGACAGTACTTACTTTTATTATTAACATTATACCCAAATGCATAATTCAGTCATATTTCTGGATTGAAATACATATGCAATTGAATCCAATTTAAATCATCTACCTTGCCCCAGGCTTGATTCTTCTCATACCTGTGCTATGACAGCCAAAAGAGAGCTATAATGTCTGATATGTAGTCAAAATGCTGGCGACCTTTTCAGCTTATAATGACCTTAAGCAGTCGGTGCTTTCCCTAGGTATAGCATGACCTCATAGAAAAGAAAAAAAGGCATTTAGTGCTACCTTTTGATGGCTATCTGCAGGTCAAATTGCCAGCAAATTCAGTCCCAGTAATATAGGCTGAGTATTCTTGTGGCTGACATCTTCGTGAGCCAGGGTTCCTCTTGCCAACCTGCAAAGAATACCTTACAGGAGAAAAGTGCTTTCGTTAAAGAAATGAAGGGTGAAGAAAAGAGATCCAGATAAAAGAACAAAAAATTCTTATCTCTTATTCTGTGTCCTTAAATCTAGGAGCATGTTCGTGGTCAGGCCAGTGTGCCCAGAAATGTTTTACTAAACTACAGAAAGAATGGAGGGAAGAGGAGAAAGAGGGGAGTGAAATGCTTTTGACATCACTATTTACACTTCAGCCTCTATTTTCCATTGTGGCTTGAATCTGATACTGCTTGGACAGATTTCTGAAATACACTCTCAATACTTATTCAAAAGTCCTTACAAATGTTCTAACAGAATTCCTTCTGGAGCAGACACCCTGCCTTTATTTGCCTCTGCTGGGGAATTTATTCCATGGTGACCTCTCTCCCTAGCTGGCAAAAAAGAGGTCATTTAGGCACACTGGGCTGGACTCTGGCTCTTTAGAAAATCAGTACAAAATCTTGCTTCATTTAACACAAATCTATTAGGTTTGTGTAAATTGGAGGATGGAGACAAGGAGAGGAGTGATCCCACAAGATAGCTTTCTTCCAGCAGTCTCTGTTTGCTGTCACACACTCATGTCACAACTGTCTGTCTCTGAGGCTAGCAATTTTGAGATGTACTTTATGATTTAACAGTTTACAGGGTGTTTTATAAAATTACTCACTGTACAATACATCAGAAGGGAAGTATCCACATTTATTCTTCTTTGCTGTTTTATGGCATTTCACTGCAAGGGACGTGTTGTTTCAGGTAGCTGGCTCACAAATCGATATGCTTGTGTGCAGTAAATACTGGAACTTTTCAAGACTGTTGTAAAATTTAACCCTCCTGTCCCTGAGGATCTGTGGCTTCCACTGGGATGGAGAAATTAATTTGCTGACAGACACTACTTATTAAGAGACAACTAAGAGATTTTAATATCCGGTCTGGTGTGTTAGTTCTGAGCATGGGAAATGGACACCGAAGGAGAATTAATTTGCAATGCCAGGACAAGAGCATTTCTAGTTCTAGGGCAAAGTGCATAAAATGAAACACTTTGGTTAATTATAGCATGTCTTCCATTGCTTTTTGTCCTAAATAATAAACAATTTCAGTTGCGTATTTTTGACATCAAAGAGGGAAAGGAGACATTTAAATATCAAATTAAATACAAAATTCAATATAAAAATATTGATCACATGGTAATTTATGTATAAACACATAATCTAGTATGTTTGACATATGTACACATATGAAATTAAATATAATGTTTGGACTAATTCTGGTGTCTTGATAGTATACATTTGACACTGTGGGAATTTTTTTGCTTGGCTTGGCATACGTGCAGTCATATCTGACAAGAATTTTCCTGAATTATTAATTTTGTTTAGACTTACATGACCATATACCCACTTGTATAAATATGGTCATATTGTAGTAGACTTAGATTTCAATTATTTTTTCAATAATATTCTCCAATTTTTACCTTCTAATTTTTAAAATAGGCAAAGGGAAATGCTTTAAAATAATTCTACAAGACCATGCCTTATATTTATTAGTGCAAAGTTTAATTACAAGAAGGCATCTTTGGCATGTGCTTCTTCATTGATGTTTTCTTCACGGGTTTTGAGAGATTGCATTTTTCCACTGTCTCACATGAGGAAAAGTAGATAAGAAATGGAATTAAATTAACTCTGAGTGGACTGAAATGTCAAGTAAAGAGATGGAGAATGAAATGCTGAATAGGAAAATGAGATACTATATTGATTTTGCTTATATAATAAACAGAAAATTAAATAAGAATTACACTTTTCTATCATATTGTTTTAAACTCTTCTGTACTGGTGGAACTAAAGGCAAATTTTCAAACACTCTTTGGAGTAAAGATTTGGTCTGCTTAGTACTGAGGATCTTCTCTCACTGTTGAGAAAAAAAAAATCCCACTTTTGTAACTCAAAGGGGCAATCTAATGAAATAGGGAGACTGTTTTCTAAACACGTAACTGAATGCTCCAGATTTATCTTATGTAATGATAATATATGGCTTATTTCAATTTTTGTTCATATCTTAAAACTTCAGCCTATTCTTGTTTGTAAATGTTAGGACTGCTGGGGCAGTAATGATCACTGTCATAAGAGGAACTCATTTTGTGGTCAGGGACAACTAATGAACACATTTGAGCAGATCAAGTGCTGAGTGAAATGACTCTTACAGGTTCTGTCCACTCAGTAAACTTCACTGAATTTTGTGTTCTCTGACTTCTGCTAAATGTAGATGATTATTTTACTTACTGATACAAAATTGAGCTCTTATTATTGAACTGAATCTATGTATATTGAAAACACATTTGCATAGATTTAATTATTTAATTGAATTATACTTGATTTGTTTATATTACTGTATTATATTATTGATGTATAGTAATTTAAGTACCTGTTTATATTAAAAGTATTTTTTTATTTGCAGAGGGCTCTTTATTTCTATCCATGACCGGGGTCACATTGCTACAATGCTTAAATCCTGGCCAGAAAGTGTCATCAAGGTAAGTCCCATTTTAGTTGCATAACAAAGCTGATGCTGTTTTGTACCCAAGATGTCTTGGTTAAGATATTTTTAATAAGCTTTTTGTCCATTTAGATTTTGGTGATTTCAGAACTCATTTTTTAAACAGTTAGAATGCTGTTGAAGCCAAAGTTTGAGGCGTTTAAACTGTTACTTGTTTGGCTACAGGCATGCTTTACTTATTAATTAGTCAATTACATTTAATATTATGCACAAAAAACTCCTGAATGCTTTTTCTGCATTTCAGGGAAGCACAGAGTGGTTGAGGTAGGAAGGCACTTTTGGAGATCCAGTAGTCCATCCTCCTGCTCAAACAAGGTCAGCCAGGACAGCCAGGTTACTCAGGGCTATTTCCAGCCTTTGGGTTTTATGTATCTCCAAGGGTGGAGACTCCACAAGATCTTTCAGCAACCCCATTCTAGTGTCTGAGTTAATAGTTCTCCACTTATGCCGCTTCATGAGCTCTCTCACAAATTTCCAACTAAAATGGCTTGTCACTGAGTATGACAAGGATATTATTGTGTTGTCAGCTGTTTGCCATGCTGAGCACTTCTGTCCTTTACTATGAAAAGTCTTTCTTTATAGCATAGACAGTTTGTAGGGTTTACTAAGTTATTATATTCCTGTCAATGAATACACATGCTTCCTGATATGTGTAAGTATGATGGAGTGTGTTATTTGCTCAAGGGAAGAAGAAATACATCTTTGAAGGGTAAGAACCAGGTGCTTGTAGACAGCCCTGTCAAAGGCCAGTAGGAGTGGCTGGCTCTGGTTCTGCTGAAAACAGATATGACAAAACCCAGGAGCTCGTGGTTCTTCTTTTTTTTGTGGATAACTTCCTCTCCCTTCCTATTCTGTTTTTATTCTGTTGACAGAAAAATGTGAGAGGGAACAATGCCAGTTCCCTTGTAATGCAATACTAAATACCTCTCTTGTGTATTCTTAAAAGTTTTATATGAAAGTCCCATTTACA
The DNA here is from genome assembly GCA_013398175.1 of Climacteris rufus. Lineage (NCBI taxonomy): Eukaryota > Metazoa > Chordata > Aves > Passeriformes > Climacteridae > Climacteris > Climacteris rufus. Next base: position 1,425,162 of record VZRZ01001244.1, read on the forward strand.
GTGAAGCAAGAGTCTAAAATAGTGTAACAAAACCACTGTAAAATACAATAAAACAATGTTGTACTTTTGTTGTCCTGTTGATTTGTTTGTACCTTTTAGAGTTTTTGCAGGAAAAATAGCAAACGATGGCAAGAAAATAATAGAATGCTTAGTACATACAAGCAAAGAAGTGATTTTTATGGTGCTTTTATTTTTTCCTCCAGGCTATTGTGGTGACAGATGGAGAACGTATTCTTGGTCTTGGAGACCTTGGCTGTTATGGAATGGGCATTCCTGTTGGTAAACTGGCACTTTATACAGCATGTGGAGGAGTAAAACCTTATGAATGTCTGCCAGTGATGTTGGATGTGGGAACAGATAATGAGGTAAATCCTTTTCTAAAGTATAGCAATAATTGGCTATTTGAAGGGAACTATATAAAAGCAGAATTATTAAAAGTCGATTTTTTTTTGTTACAATACTGACTTTTATTCAGTGCAAACTAAAAAGTCCTAAGGAGAATGTCTCATTCTGATATACAGTGAAGATATTCTAATGTGCAATGTAAACTGTTTTGTAAAGGTTAAGTAATTAAGGACATTGTTGTCTGTAAAAACGTGCTGCATACATTCTATGTGTTAAAAAGTAGTATGGAAAATTTGATCTCAAGAAGAGGAGGATGACAGAGTCAAAATAGAATTTAAGGCAGCATTCTTTCTCCACTTCTGCCACATAATTTCTCTGCAGTGATTTCAGATGTGCAGTCTGAATTTAGATTCAGAATAACTGTGCTCCTTGTTTTTGTTGAGCTGCTTGAAGATGTAGCCTGATCCTTGCTGAGAAGGTGTGTCTATGTACTTCAGTTATACATTCACTTGAGTTATAAAAAGCAATGTAATGCTGTAAATTCTCCCCAAGTGAGGTTCTAGTGCTTCAAGTAGGTGGATCTTACCCTCTTTAACTTGGCTTCACATTTGTGTGAAATGCAGAGATTTAAACTTGTTGAAAATTGGCTCTATTCTTTCTAGTTCTCCTGGGATTACTGGTTAATTCCTTGGCACCTGATCTTCCTTTTTTGTTTTAAAGATTATCTGAATACTTGAAGAGTCTGAATGACATCAAATTAAAAAAAAAAAACAACCTAAACTACCTGCAATATCATTATGCTTTTGCAGAAGTAAACACATCATACTATAAATGATGCGAGTTTTAAACCTTATGCATGATAAATGTATCAGAGATTTATGTGTTTTTATAGGTAAATAAAGCATTCCTGCACCAGTAGATTTAGCTGGGTCTTCTAGATTTTTGGGTTGGGTGTGTGCATTTTCAGCTTTCTATGCACACCTCCACCCCTGTCCCACTGGAATAATTTAGACAATACATCATGAAAGCATTACTGAACGAGAAATGTCTGCTACCCTCTCTCTCTATTCCCCCAGAGCCCTTCTAAAAGCAGAGAGACTTTCTTGTGAGATGTGTGTGAGCACTGTAGGTTGTAGCCCTATCAGATCATGTACAAGTCTCAGTAGCTATAAAATACTTTTACTCTTGGTTTGAGCAGCTGGGCCAGTTTTGTAATCTATTAATGAATGTTTCTAGGCAGTTAATTGTATCAGCTACTTCTGATACTTCAATAGGCTTTTCATTTTGTTTTTATGCTTGTGTTTCATTGTAATTTTTAATTGCATATTATTTTCTTGAAAGATATCAAACATACACACACAGCAGTAGCAAAACCTGCTTACCCATGGTAGTAGCCCAACTTTCATGTCACTGTTCTTGTGACTAAACAGTGAGTTCAGTGTGTATGAAAGAGTGGCACACATGAAGTATTACAAGGAGTAAATTATCAATTACTCCAGCTGGAGTTTGTTGTTGCTCTGAAATACCTTCTGACCAGGAGGATGCTTTTTTTTTTTTTTTTTTTTAATATGGGTTCTTATATTAGGACCATAGGGAATGAGATCTCTGAGTTCTGCTCTTGGGTTATGAACAGGTGGGACTTTGTTGCTGTACTCTTTAACTAATCAGACTACATGGGCCTGATAATATTCATTAATGGGAGCTTGGATGTAGTTCCCAGACTCCTTTAGTCAAAGTCAGAGTTCCTGGGGCACCATCTCCCTTAATTTCTTCCCTCTAACCCCCTCTGTCTCACCTGGTAGCACATCCCTTTTCCCTCCTTACCACTCGTGTTCATGTAATCAGGTGATGAGTCACTGTAGAGAACTGAAATGACTGAAAAGCATTCACATTTTGCTGGCTAAGCTGATTATATTATGTCAGGCTGCTCTGGAATTGCACTGCAGTTCCTTATCTTAAAATCTAAACCTCTTGAACAAATAACTGTGTTTTTAGGCTATTTTTTCTTAGTCTAGCCAGGATTTTCCATAATAAGACACAACAGAAATCACTCTCACAACTTGAGTACATATAAATAATAATTATGCTGAACATGTTTTTTGAAATGTACAGATGTTTTCCATTTAGATTAGTTCCTTCTCCCGTTCTGTGGGGGCCTCCCTGCTTTAAAGAAAGTTTTAAAAAATGTGCTATTGGCAACCATAATGCGGAGGTGCTCAACCTGCAAATTCTTCAGAAAGACTAATTCTTACTCTAAAGCAGATTGCAAAAAAATCCCAGCTTCACAAGTTCTCATCCTGTATTGTTTTGTTGTGTACTGAACTCAAAACACTAACTTTGAGGAGCAACTCACTCAATTTCAGATGGTTATTAAAGTCCTTGTTACTGTTAGTTTTAGCAGAGGTATTTTTAGCTAGGGTATTATCCTATTACTCATAAAACCAAGGAAAGAAAAGAGAAGCAAGTAAAACATTTTTATATAGTTGCCAAGATAATAAGCAAGAGAAATGGAAACTGCTTATTTATGGGTATAAAAAATTGATCTAGTAGAAAGTCCTGTGTGACCAAGCTAGTAAATGGTTCCATGTAATCAATGTGGGACTGAGTGTCCAAATGAAGCAGTGTTGAGTGCTGCCAAAAATAATAGGCCTGTTTTGTAAGGTATTGACAAATCAAGTAATTACTGAGGGACATTTTTATCCAAAGCATTTAAACTATTATTTGGTGTACTACTAGTCTTTTACTACAAACCATGGCAATCTCACTAAAAATTCTGCCTTACCCAAGAGCCGTGTATTTTTTAGGTGTGAGGATGGTGCTTCTTAGGTGGGATTTCAATCCAATTAAAACATACTCAATCACTAGTCTCCGTGAGGATACAAAAGTGTTGTTGGGAATCCTGAGGTGATATGATCTGTGGATTCTGAGTGTTCATTTAATGTTGTAGCTTTATATGTTAAATCACCTTGAAATGGTTAAAGAAATAGATTTTGGAAGAGAATAGTTGTCAAAATACAAACAGCTGCAATTTAGTGGAGACCTACCTGAAACACATGTACTGAGCATCAGGAGTGGGATGGTTTAAAGATGATAGAAATAATCAAGCTGTATCAAATGGAAACATTTAAACATTAAAATGAGAGTGATAATTGTTTTCTACTTAAAAGATGTGATTAAACTCTCACAAAATAGACAATGTTGAGACAGGCCTGTTTGGTTAAAAATCAGCCTGGCTTACAGGGATATGAAAACTGGCAGTTTAATAAAACCAAACAAACAGCAAAACCTAGTAATAGAAATTAAGTTCAAAAACTGTGTTCACAGGCAGTAAAAATGCAAAACACACTAAAGAAAAGTAACTTAATGAAAATAATCATGAATAGTAAGAATGAGGTTTTCTGTTGTTCCTGATGCTTTTCCTTAATGATGAAACATATGGAAATATTAGATTGTCGCTGTAAATATGGTAGATACTTCTAAAATGTCAGTTTTATATATCTTGGCCAGAAGTCCTATTTTCCATTTTATTAACAGCAAATGAATATGTTTAACAAAAGCTTTAAACGTTTGTCAAGATCCTTAAATCAGAATGTCCAAATACTGCTTTGGCCTGTTCTTTCCAGAAAAAAAAATTTTGGTAAAAGCTTTCTGCACCATCCTGAGCTGGGTGGGGAGGAAGTGCTAGCTTTTTTTTAGGTCTATCTGGAATGAATTGAAAAAATCAGGAAGACTGGATTAAGGTAAGGCTCCTATTGAAAATACAATGATCCTGGTCTAATGAGAGTTTACAGATTTTTGGTTGACTTATTTTTTACCTTTGAAAGACATTTGAATTAATACTGTTTCTTTTAAGAAACTAGACCAATGAAAAAGCAAAGCAGCCCTCCTGTGTTACTGGAGGAAATGTGATTTAAAATATGTGTTTCTGTGAGGAATAATAAAATACTTGTGGGTTTATGGTACCTCAGGGTTTTTTCAGCTCTGCAATGTTTAATATCTTTATCAATGACTTGGAGGCACTATTTTTATTGTTCAAGGGTCACAAAAGAGGCATGGTTTAAAGTACTACTAGCCATCCATTCAGAGCAGGAATGAAATCTAGCAAGACTGATGGCTTGTGTTATATAGAAGTCAAACCAGTGGTGAAAGGGTTTCTTTTGACCATAAAAGTTTTAATCTAATACTGGATGCTTAGCAGAGGAATGAGAACTGTGTTTATTTGATTCCTTAGAAGAGAAGCTCTGACAAGTTCATGGCTGCCAGACCAATTCTAAACTGATCACATGTGTAAATTTAATACTGGCAATGGCCAGTTGTGGGAGATTTGGAAAGATTGTGTGTTAGCATTTAGACTTAAACCATTTACCATACATTTCAGTTTAGGTAGAAAGCATTCAACTCTTTTAAATAGTACCTTCACACAATAAGGAAGAGCCAAGACAGCTCATATTGAAAGGACTTTTTTTACACAGGCAGTTTTTAGCAGAAGACATTGTGGTGCTCTGAGCACCGGGACAATGCCACATGCCAGCCATCAGGATTGCCCAGGGGTCAGAAGTCACTCCAGCTGCATCTGTGATTGCTGCAAGGAGGCTGGACACACAGACATTCTCTTGCCCTGTGTAGACATAGCTAAATACCTGACCGGTCACATATTTGTGCCATTAATGTACAGATAAATCATGATGGCCAGTTCTCTTTTAAAAAATGAATATCTGAACTCTTTTTTATTCTGTTGTATAACTGTTGGTCTCTCCTCCAAAGTAACAAGAGATAGGATGAGAGAAAATGGCCTCAAGTTGCACCAGGTGATGTCTAGATTGGATATTAGGAACAGTTTCTTCACAGAAAGGGTTGTCAAGCATTGGAACAGGCTGCCCAGGGAAGTGGTGGAGTCATCATCCTTGGAGGTATTTAAAAGTTATGTTGCTGTGGTGCTTAGAGGCATTGTTTAGTGGTGGACTTGGCAGTGCTGGGTTAAGAGTTGGACTTGTTGATCTTAAAGGTCTTTTCCAACCTAAGTAATTCTATGATTCTATGATTTAAGTACTTAAAAGTGCATAAGAGAGAGAAATTTTCAGGGCAGCTGCTAGGCCAGCTACTCCTTCAATCTGCGACACTTCAGGGACTTGTGGGCTGCTATTTCAAGTTGTTTCCTGCATGCTTGCTTTGGAATATTTTTTCTCTTGACTTACTAAAATATTGAAATGCAGGAATGTGATGGTTCTCACAGTTGCTCTAAATAGGTCAATGAGCGTGCCTGGGCTGGCAGTTCCAACTCCTCTGGAGGAATGACAGGCATCTGTGCTGGAATATGCAATCCAGAAAAACTGAGGTGCAAATTCAAGCTCAGTTTTTCAGCTTGTCCTGGTTAGCTTTCTGTATTTTCCTAAATTATTTCCAATTGTCCTAAGAATTGGTACCAGCCTCCCAAGATTTGTATTTTTCAGGACTACCTACCTATGAATGTGCAAATAGAAACTGTTGAGAAAACAGAAACAAACCCACTTTTATTATTCATATTTCAACCAAAATAGAAACTTGGACAGTGGAAAGCTGATTATAGAGGAAACCTGCAATTTCATACCTTATCAATCTAAAGATACAAATATGTCAATTAATAATGTAAATTGTGCACAGCTGCAGGAATTTCTAAATAAAAGAGAATCACAATTTGCAGAGGAGTGGCACTTTTTTTAAGGTAATAAATGCGTAATGGGAATGATTATGCTCTCTGATTTTAAAAAGGTTGCCCTCCTGTTACCTTCCCCTTGAATGATAATCATTAGAACTGGAGACAACACTTCAGTGACAGTTTTACTGTAAAATAGAAGTAATATTTCCTGAATTGTATGAAAAGAGATAGATCTTTTTTATGTAGACAGGACCAATTTTTGTATCTGGTGCATATATGAGAATCTCATTTCTAGGTTATATTCTCCAGTGTGTTCCCTAGTACTTTTGTGACCAAAACTGGTTTCTAGATGTGCAGCCTTTCATTTAGATATATTAAAATGTTATTGACCAAATAATCTGGTTGACAAAAAGATGCTTTTTAGCATGTTCCACAACACAGGCCAAGGAAGGTGCTCAAAGGTCATACTGTGGCTCATGGTGCTGAGTTCCAGGCATGAAAATTTGTAAAACTGTCAATGAAGTAAATCTTCTGTGGTTTTTTTATCTTTTGGCTGCTGTCTATCTGTGCCAATCTGGTAGGAGGTAAATGCATTTTCCTTCATGCCACGATTCTGGCCGAAGCTTTCAGCCCCTGCCACGGCACATCTTCTCTTTGTGAGTTCTTTGAACAGACATTTGAGATAAGACACAGTAAAAATACTTCAGAGTTTCTTCAGTCTCAAAATGTTTAGTAAGTGTTATCTATAATTTGGCAGCACAGAAAAGTGCTTTGTCGTTAATAACAAGGTGCAAAATGGCCTCAAGCACCTCTCGTGCAGATTATTTATACCTCAGATTGTCCAATTAGGGAGATGTTGCATAGGATATTTTCAATAAAAACCCAATAATCAGTTCTTCTTATCCCGCACTGCAGAACTTTAGAACCGATGGCAGAAAATACAAGTTTTTGGAGAAGAAAGGGGAAGTAGCAAAGGTAAAAAAGGAAGTTATAAAACAACACCTAAACCCTCCATTTTGGACACTATTTTTACAATATTTCATAAACCAAAATGTCTGCACTTCTATCTAATTCACCTAGTGACATAACCTTAACTATACAGCATTAATTTCAAAGTTATCACACTACAGGGGAAGTCCCTTCCAGGGTCCAAGATCAAATGAGGTGTATTTCTGTGGATCATAACCTGTTAAAGCAGAAAGAGTGAAACTCTCAGAATTCAGGGTTCCAACACCTTCACCAGTTAAATTCTATTTTACAAGTGGATTTTTTTCCCTCTCAGATCTTGCTTCTAGATCCTTCACTGGTAGTACACAGGCAGCAAAGGAGAAAATACATGAACAATCCTTTCTCTTCCCCTTTCCCAACTTCCAGTTTGCAAGAAAATAGTGATTGTATATTACTTTTCCTAGAGTCAATGTCATGAGTAATTTTTTCTGTTCTCTTTTCGGTGTTCAGAAGTACTGAAAAGTAAAGTAATTTCTGAATTTATAGTCTTGTCTAGCCCATTGTGCAGAAGAAAAAAAATCCCATACCATTTAATTTTGTCATAATCGGTAGTCTTCTTTTAAGTCTATTGAGTTATTTGAAGTGGGCTGAATATGCATTAGAAGAGGGAATGGACAGGGGCATCTGTTTTTATAAATGCATATTCTAAAATTGGGGGGTTTAGTGTCATACTTCCAGTGTGTTTCAAAAGGTTCCACCTCTCAAATAAATATGGCATCATCAGTCCCTTCTAAACATGCTTTTTTGAAACAACAGGAACAGCAGAAACTGTGACAGCATCGATATTACACTTGCAAATGTAAATAATGATCTGGGGAAGGGATGGTACTTACAAGAGCCACCATTTCCCCTCGGTGCAGGGACTGGTGGGTGACATGTTTGAGTGAATCACAAGTATCTGACAGCTGTTTCTTGGTCTTTAATGCTCTTACTAAATAGCTACAGTATGTCTGATAATACATTCACAACTTGAAAATTTCAAAAGTGATTTTTACCCACTGTTTTAACTCAGGTGGGTTGAGAATTTGTAAGCGTAGTAATAAATCTAGATTTCCCCAAGATACTGAGGTTCCCGGTGTATTTCTGTCTTTTAAAGACAGCATTTTGAAGAATCTTTGTCTTCTATTTTGTCCATAGTATTTTGAATTTTTTTTTCATTACTGCTTCTTCTGTATCTTCTGCCTTATTATGTATTTCCTTGGTTATATTAAACCTTCAGTAGAAGACTGTGTACAAATGTCTTGTGCTTCCTTGGGGATGCATTTTACTAATGATGTATTAAGAGAGCTGAAATATAAAACATTGCCTACCCCTTTTATGAAGTAATTGTACCCAGAGGGGAACAGCATTTCCCACCATATTTAGAGCTGTTAAAAGTTTTGACTTACTTGCAAATGTAGAAGACCATTTGCTATTCTTTACCGTGGTGTTCCCAGGGGAACATATTGCACCACCTCCCTTGTTTTCATTTAGCTGCTTTTCTCATATTTTGTTAGGCATGGATCAGCAGCTATGAGTACCAGCACTTTTACCAGTAAAACTCAAATGCAAATAGGCTCAGCTTTTAAACATTTGTTCTCTTTAAATATTTTTCTCAGTTTCATAATGTGTACACTATCAGCATTTTCTTTAATGCTGCAATCATTTGTAATGGCCTTTATTCTTTACTATAACAGTAGAAAGACATTCTGTGTTTACATTACTACTATTATAGTACTCATCTCCTTGATCTACATTTCCTGTCAGTAGCAAAATAACTTACACTCTTTTTTGAAAAAAATTTTAAAACAATGGGGATTTTTTTTTCATCAGGGTCTTACTATTGTTATTGTACAACAAAATGTTACTGCAATTTTAAAAATTCGTCCAGTTGTTCTAGTACAGTTAAACTAAAATAATCTTTCCAGTCCATATTGTGTTTTTAATATGCATGTTGTATAAAATAATATATTGTTATATATTTCAGTGCTAGATTATATCCAATATTCTCTATTGCTTTTGTCTAAAGTTCTCTTATGCTTTTATAAAATACTAGAGATTATGGTTTGCATTCTTCTTGTAACCATCCAACCATGCCATGTTGCCTGTGCACTAAATCCAAATGTAGAGTTTTCTAGTATATCCTCTTAAGCAGCAATGTTTTTGCCTGTTCTTTTTTATCTTTCCCATACTTAAGATTCAATGGAACAGACAGTTATAATCTTGTGTTTGAATTATCAGTCTTGAAAGTCTGGGGCCCCTTCACCAAACTAGGTAAGCTCAGAATGACTGAAAAAGAGACACGGAGCTTGATAGTCATCTGAACCTAAGCTAATCATCCTAGGCTAATTTTGTGAAGAGGAAGAGGTTCTGCTCTTGTAGAGGAAATATCTCAAACTAATCTGATGAATTGTATTTTAAAATGTTTTTTAATCTGTTTTTTTACTTGTTGACTGTAAAAAGAGCATAGACTAGCTTAGATGTTGAAGCATCCAGTGTAGGTTCTTCAGTTAGCTAGCATGAATTTGTACTCAGTTTGCACTTCACTTCCCTCTCTCTGCATTTGATATGTGGTTACTGTTCTCAGGGAACTTTTAAAGAGACTAAAACTTGTTTTTGAACTTATGTCAACCCCTTGTTAAACAAACTCTTGTTATCTTTGAGAAGTGTCATTCTACTGCTCTTTGAGAAATGCCATTCCACTGCTTAGTGCTTGAGAAGACCTCAGCAACTGTCTGCTGCTTTTGATCCATTGTTATCCTTTAAACTTTGTCATTTTGTCTAGGAATACATGGTATTATTTTTCAGAGACTGTTAATTGTTGTGAAAACGCCTATTTACGATTATTTATTTTGTAAAATGTTCTATTTCATTAGACCATGGAAAATGTGACAAAGCTAGGTGGTGCTTCAGATTTTCATGTTTACAAAACAGCATAGTGGTAATGATTTTAAAGAGCTGAGAAGTTGAAGAGGGAAGGGTTTTAGCACAAAGAACATAGATGGTGACCTGGGATTTAAGTCTCAGTTTCAGCTGACATTAGAAAGAACGAGCTGTGTACTGGTGTTACCAGCAGTTCTGTCAGACCATTTAATTTCTTCTTACTTCGCTTTTGAGCACAAGGGGTTCTATGAAAGAAGGCAGAAATGAATATCTGGAAATGCTTATTTTGGATAGCATGCATGAATATCCATAGACCAAACTGATGGCAGACTTTATTTCAAGATACGTTAGACATTTCCAATTCTTCATGCTCAGAAGACAGCAACAGATAGTGTTTGTTTTGGTTGGCTTTCGTAGTAACTGCTAGCTATCAACCTCCTCAGCAATTTCCCAGGCAATGGAGAAGACAGGAGAAGGAATGGGCATAAATATAGCTATTACCACAATAGGTGGGAAAATATGCGTTATTTATGGCTCCACAGAAGACTGTCCCTAGTCTGGGACAAAGTGTGTCACATTTAAATCATGAAGGTGGTCTTACAAATGTTGGCCTCACATTAGCAAGTCTACTTTGTGCACAGAATTACTTTTCCTTTTTTTATTCTGATGATAGGACACATATATAGCTGAGATGCCAGCACCAAAATAATATAAACATACTTTTTTCAGTCAAAGGGATGCTATGGCTGTGACTTGTTGATGTAGGAAGAGGTCCAACCCATTTGGCTCCAGTAAAGAAAATGGCTGAGTGTCAGCACAGGAGACAGGGATGTCAGGGTCAAAGGAAAGACCATGTGGGAATAGCTTATGGAAGTAAATGAAATAAAGACATGTAAGTTTAATAAAACTGAAAAGAGACCACAAGTGGTGGAGATTTCTAGTTACATGTGAATGGAAAGAAAATAAAAACCAAATATCAGAACTGTTGGTGTAGAAATGAGGTGTACTGGTAGCCTAGAACAAGATTTTAAGTTTTGTGAATGGTATCTTTTGATATGTTAAAATTCTGTGTGGGTAGCTATCTGATGGACTCGAGACACTCTGCTGTCATAATATGTGAGCTGATACAACATCAGCAAAATCCTGTTTATTAATACAATATTAAACATGAATGAAAACGGTCTTTGAGGGTTTTTTTAAAGCGTATTTTATCTTTGTCATTTACCAGATGAAGGAAAATTAAGATGGCATTCTTCTGAACATTGTTAATTAATAATGAAACTTCACTGATGTCTTTAAAACAATAAGTCTTTGCTCTTTGCTGATTCACTTTGTTGGTGGTTTGTTCTTTGTTTTGGGTTTGCTTTTTTTTTTTCCCTTGATTTTTTTCTGGTTTTGAAAGCTGGGTTACTCCTTATATTCAGACATTCTACCTACCTATCCTAAACAAAATGTGGAAATGTAAGTGCATGAAAATAAAGGGAATGATGTGTGTTTGTTGCTTTGCAAAAATGGTGTAGAAAAGTTTGATGTATTCATAGTGTTTGAACCAGCCCAAGCAGCTATATATTGTCATACTCTCTTGGTTAGCCTAAAAAATGTAATTTATTAAGATAGCTACACTCCTGCTTACCTTGCAGAAAAAAAATAGGTAAATATCTCCATCTTCTATAAAGTGTTTCACTGAGGTTAGACTTGTTTTTAGGGTACTATGTAAGCTACCATGAGTAGTATTTGGGATCTTCTTAAAGGTTATTGTGTGGCCACTTTCTGTGGTATATATAAGCACTTATTGCTAGACCCTCAAGTAGGTTTTAGCACATCATCCCTCATGTTTTTTGAGAGCAATAAACTTTTGAAAGTTTGATTGTGGTAATCTATTTCTATAATTTCCAGTTCCCATTATCCATCATCTATATTTCAAAGTGTAGCAGTGAGGGTATTATTACATGTTTCTTGATGTGTCACAGGACATGCAATTGAAATTTTAGCCATGTAGCTGCTGGGGTTGGTGAAGAAGAAATTGTAGTTGTTAACTCTGTGGGGGCTATGGGAGGTCATTTGTGTAGGGAGCTTAATGGTTCATCTGAGCCTTTTCTGTGCTTCAGTTAAAGCTTTTATAGAAAGTATATATCAGGAATTTTAGGAGATTTCTTGTGAGATTTCTTCTGAAAATTTTATGAATACAATACATGAGATTTCTCAGATTTTTTTACTGATTGTTGTTTGTATGCTAAGATATTAGTGATTACATGCACCACAATGTGCTGAAGTCCTAAAAGATGTTGGATTCTTCAGGACTATTGTTTTCTCAATAGGCAAATAATTAAGTTTTTCAAGAAATGCAACTGGCATGCAGACAACCATTTGTTTTCAGTTTTACTGTGTAAAAGAGTTATGCATGCTAAAATTGTGTCTGATGAAATGTTCCTCCAGAACCATGGTTCTCAGTGTCTTCCAAATTCCAACTCAAATTACAGGCATTTGTGGAATTGGCATTGTTCCTATCCCTGCAGACAGATGTTAAGATCAGGAGAGTTCTCTCAGACTGTTAAATCTTACTGATTTGTTTTTGGTTTTGTTTTTTTTTTTCCTTAAAATATGCAACTAATTAGGCCTCTCTGTTCTCCTTACTAACTCTGTTAGATGTGGTCCTGGCAACAAGTTGAATTGTAGAATCATTTCAGTTTGAAAAGACCTATGAGATCGTCAAGTCCCACTGCTAACCCAGCACTGCCAAGTCCCACTAAACCATGTCCCTAAGTGCCACTTCTACACAGCTTTTAAATATCTCCAGGGATGGGGACTCCTCCACTTGCGTGGGCAGCCTGTTCCACTTGTCTGGGCAGCTTGAGAACCTGTTTTGTGAGAATCCTCTGTATTCCACCCATGGTGACAGCGCCTTCTTCATACAAAGCATTCCATTATTTTCACATTGGCACAATTAACACAGAAAATGGATCTTTCTATATGTTTTCCCAGGATTTTTCCAAGATTAGAAATGATTTCCCCTTTGTCCTGGTAATCACGTGCCTTAGTTATGAGCTGTTGGCACAACTGCTACTTGGTGTACAAGTTAAATGCTGATCTAAAAGAAGGACCTGATGAATCCGTGTGGTGGTGGTACTCAAGCAGGGTACTAGGAGAACTCTAGTGCTATAATGATCAGCCTGAAAGAAAGCCTAGAAAGGAACTTCCTTAAGTATATGCATAATTAATGGACCCCTGGCTGTAACCAGCATTGTGTGTTTCAAGTGCTCGGAAATCTTGAATTACACCTAAAAATCATAAGATAAACTTTCTATAAAAGTATGATTTCTCTAAAGTATTTTATAATTCCCAGAATTTTGGACGTAAACTATGAGAGTGACTTAGGTGTATCTACAGACTCACACTAGAAGGCAGCACTGCTCCCTGCCCCTGCACTGTCAACAGCCCTTGAGCTTTTCACCTATCTCTAGGTTCCACAAACTAACTCCTAGACACAAATATAAATGCATTGCTTGGCTTGAAGAGACAGCATGTCAGTCTCTTGAAAAATCTGAAAAAATCAAGTGCATCTTGCTCCTTGCTGCTTCAGCTTTCTGTCTTTGGATTTTGCACTTCTTGCCCCCTTGCTAATGAGGGCTGACAGCCACACATACACCTTTGTGTATCTTAGGTATGTTTGTAAATGTTACCCTGAAGGGGCTGAGTGGTCTTTAGTTTTGCATCCCCACTCACAGGAATGAATTTGACTTCCTGGATGAGCCCTTCTGGTAACCGTGACAGGGGATATAGGGATGCAGGTGGACGGTGCCATGCAAGGGGGCTGGAGGGCTGGTTCCCCTTGGCACACAGCCGCTGTCTGCCCACAGCACTCAGACACTGGGGCCTTTATTCAGGGCCATACACGCGCCGGAAACATCCCACAGAATGTCCTTGGCACAGCCTGGCTGTGTGCAGTCTTCCTGCTTGGGGACAGGCTGTGGTAATTTCATAGCGTGTTACAAGATTCCTTCATGAAGCATTCTTTCCAGCCATTAGAGGGATTTTTATTTTGTTGTTAAAGTTCGCTGGAGCTGACAGTTTGTCAGCTGGGCAAAGCTGTTGGCATGTGTGGGAAATAACTAGAATATAAGCAACAGGGTTCAGTGAGCATTCAAAGCTACAACTGGTAATTCCTCTTCAGGTTAAGAAATGAGTAAGCTTCCTGAGCAGAAGCAAGCACAGGATGTAAAGGTCACATTGACAATTTAATAACCTTATGAAGTTAAAGAACAAGTTGGATTGAATAAATGAAGCCTGTCTTTGAGTAAAAATAATTGACAAAGTCTAATCTGGGTGTGCAAATCTATTAATATCATTATGCATGTATGAAAGAGAATATATTCTCTGTATTTTTTAGCACAACCTTACATTCTTTTAAACAGAATTTGAAATACTGTGACTTACTTTCTTTTACTTTAGGATATTGCTTCATCAGAGTTTTAGTAAATGTTTATATTTTGAACTGTCTCAAAAATTCAAAATCCTCTTTGCTAATTTTATATTCCACAAAAGTTGTTCCCTTCAAGAACTTTATGCAAGATTGATGACAAAGGAGCACTGTGAATGTATTATATTTTGAACTCTTGACAATTGCAGGTCTTGAATTTCGTCTGAACAGACATGGGACAATTTTTAGAGATGTTTTTAGGGTTACAGATAGGAAAATAGTAATTATACTATGGCTATATCTTTGTCTACAAAGAACTGGCAGCCACTTTGTTTCGAAGAGGTGAGCACAACTGGGATCTACTGTTTATGCTCATGTCCAGTATGGGAGGGTTTTCCTCCTTTATTTATAGCTGGAATGACCCACTGTGATACCCATTTTTTGGCCTTCTATTTTGGAATCCTTTGTGACGTCCTGTCCTATGGAGGATCCCATGGAGGAAACTGAGGGGAAAAGGGAGCTACTGCTCTGTATGCCAGTACCTGTCTTGGGCACATCCAGATAAAATGTTAGCTGAGACTCCCAAAGATGAGATCTCCTTCTGGGGAGAAACAGAGGATAAGGCTCATTTTTTTCTTGTGCAAGAGGTCCCTTGCAAACATTTACAAATGTCTTGACAAAGGACCGGTGTTTAGATAAGGAGGGGCCATAATCTCTTTTTAGGAAGTAAGTCATTTGGCCAGCACAGTTCAAAGAAAACAAAATCTTTTAAAAAATCTTTAGTTCTCTGATTATGTAACTTATTTTTGCAAAGTATTCTACACCCTCAAACCCAATTAGTAGCATTCAACTAATCCAAAATTCACTTAGCACTTGGAAACACAGAATTTGTCACAAATTTTAAGGGCATCTGTATTGTATTTCAAATGTATTTCAGACTTCAAGATAAGCTTATTCAAAGAAAATAAAGTCTTCCTAATCTAATATAAATTGAAATCTTATACATTCTTTCTAATGCCATGCAAAACATTTTGCAGCTGTAAGCAGTTCTTGAAGGACAGAAAATTGTGATTCAGCATGTTAGGCCTTACAGCCCAAAAATTTAAATGAACACAGATTGATTACTGGGTAATGTGTATTGATAGCGGCTGAAGTTAAGTCCAAAACATTGGCATTGTTCCTAACTGGCTAACTCTTTTTATTGGAAAAAGTTTCACATCAAGTGAAATTTCAATCCTGTGGAACAAAAAAAAAAGTGTGCGGAATATCCAGTTGTCCTGGAGAACAGAAATGTCCTTGTGGTCACCAGCCCTTCCCCAACCTGTTAAAACTGAGACAAGAAGTTTACAGAAGGAATTTACTGTGTATTAATGTAAGAAAATATTAAGACTTGAAAAAGTCTTAAGCAGCCTCCCCCTGGTGTTCTTGGTAACTGTGTGCCCTGTTAGACCAATCATGCTCTGAAACACGTTTATTTTCTGGCATGTGCCATGACTTTGTCCCAAAGCTTCAGGTGTGTCATACAAATGTAGTTCTCCTTTAACTTTTTAGTCGTGACTCTAGTGCAAATCATTTGCCATTGGAGAGCTGCTGCAGGGTTTTGACGCTTTAATGGCATGGGGTTAATTGCTGCACTGAAGCATTACCATACACCAGACACTGCCTAGGTGGCACTGGTTGGTTCTGAACGTTCTCTGCTTCCATCTTTATCAGTGAAAAGGCTTGGGGTCTTGCAGATCTTCACCTCCAATTTTCCATGAAGCTGTTCACTAAAGTATGTATCTGTTCCAAAGAAAGATCTTGATGCCAAGTTTGAGAATAGATGACATTTCAGCATGTTTGTGCTCAACTGATGAAATATTTAAGTGTGAAGTTTTCTATTTCTCAGTGGTTTGGCTTTTGTAGCTAAATTAGAGCCAGGTGCATAGCTCAGCCTTGCTTGAACTTTGATGGTTTGCTGATCTCTTTACTCTAAGTGAGATGGTATAAACAGCTTGCCTTTTTCTTTAAACCCCAAGGGTCATTACAGTTTTAATGTGCTCAGGTGGTGCTTCAAAGAACTCATTATTGTGCACAGCTAATTCTAAATAGATCTACATGATATTTCCACTACCAGAACTTCAAATAAGCCCTTTTTTCTTAGCCCTTATTTCTGTTAAAGCTTGAGTGTACCACACTGGTAAACCTAAATGTTTAGAATTTTAGGTTTTTTTAATCCAGAGAATACACACATCTAAAAATAAACTGACATCAACTTTTCCTGTATCATGTAATATGCATAAAAAACCCACTAACGTGGAAAAAGGAGACTTACGTTTTGAAGGAGATTTGATTTCCAAAAGAACAAAACAAAGTTTAAGCTTTGACAACAAGATGGGTAACAAAAGAAACTCAAGTCATTGAGAAAAAAGTACCTAATCATCGTGTCAGTTTGACATACTCGATTGGACGTTCGATGGAGCCTTTTTTTTGGTAATCTGTTTTGAAAGCCATGAAATAGTTGGTAGCAAATGTTAATCTCTCAAGATGTGTGAACCCTCTAAAAAAAAACAAGCACCACGAACCCGGTTTGCATGGTGTTGACCTGAATAAGGGGATAATGTGCTTAAGCAGCTTATTCATTCTTCAGTGCCCTTTGGAAAGGGAGCGGCTCCACAATGGTTTGCCACTCAGGGCGCAGACGTGACCACTGTTCTTTTCACTTGCTGAATGTTTCATTCTTTTGTGTCTGCCATGGGTTTCTTCATACGTTGTTCCAAACAGGACCATAAAGGAACTTTTTGGGGCTATTTCTTGTCAAACTGTAACGTTTGTTAAGCAGAATGCACTGAGCTGTAAAGGAATTTTGAACTCTGAGTATATAGCTGGCCACGCTTTTCAGCAGAGATGTGTTGCTGAATTAATTGTCTCTGCTTGTGAGACTTCCCAGGCTAGAGGTTTAAACGTACTCCAGAAACACTGTAATAATTGTTTTAAATATTCCACATTAAATTTCAGTGTCAAAGATACGTGAATAAGCTCAAGCAGTGGTTCTATAAATGGAGCTGCTTTGGAGTTCTGAGTTTTAGTCTTGACTATAGATTTAAGTGCTCACTGTCATGAAAGATGCAGAAATAGCAAAAGGAGTGCAAGAGCCTCTGTTTCAAGGCAGACCCATGGCTTGTTTAGCACTTTTTAAATGGACTGTGATGCCTGTTTCTCTTGAACTTTCACAGAATCACTGCCATCTAAACTGCCTTCTTGAAAGGCTCAGACTCAGTCTGGCTGCAAAGTGTTTTGGAAACATGTCTTCAGAATTTAAAAAATAGAGGGACTGAAGATTTTTTTTTTTTCATTTTGAGCATTGTTTTATAAAATGAGAAAACAGACATTGCTTAATAAAAAGCTTGTGGAAGCTCTTTGAAAGAGCAAATCAATTTAGGAAGAAGAATTAGGGGAGTTGGAAAGGGATTAAGTTATTTACTCTGAATTGGACATTGGAACATGCAGTATGCTTGCACAGGACTTGGAGTAGCAGAAGCCTACTGGCATGGAAAGCTGCAGCAATGGGATTTTAGAAATGAGATTGCTGTTTCTGAGTCTTTCCGTGATGTTCCTGACCGAGGCTCCTGAGGCTTGGCAGTTCTTGTCTCCATGAGATAACTCACATGGGCTCTCCAAACTTGCCTGAAGTTTTCATGTTATTAAACAGTTAATTAGCACTTCCTGTGAATTTGTCTCCCACAGATACAAAATTATCCTTTATCTTTCAGATTTTCTGGAGATCATTTTATATAGCTAAACAAACTCAAAATGGAAATGTAAAAATAATTCCAGAAATAGTTCTTTACTACAAAATTTGAAATGATTAGATAAAAAAAGAAGACTATACAAAAGGGGCAATTACTTTGAAAGATACCAGATCAACCTCTTGCCATTTTTTCCTGTGGCATCTAGAATAGGTACAGAATTATTATTTTGATTTTGCTGCTGGAATACTTAGAGTAATATAAATACCCAGGTAAAATTATTGCGGCCAAAAGATATGCTACTTAAACATGAATGCTACAAAGAATTGGTGAAGGGAATACATAAAATACTTAGAGTGTAATAACTTCACCTTCATTTACAAAGTAATTTTAATTTTGGGCTTTATTAATTTGTCAATTCAAAAAGTTCAACTAACAACTTCTGTATGTCTGTAAGTAGTATATTACAAATTGTTTTGAATTTGTGTTTAATTTAGCAACAGTTTTAGAAAAGTCAGCTTTTAAATGTGCTTGTTTTTTTTAAACATTCTAATTTTATATCTTTACTTCTTTGGAATGGAGAGAAAAGTGAGGGAGAGAAAACATCGCTGCATCAGGATACTTAATCAATCTTTATCAGGGGCTTGTGACCCAGAGGATTATTTTCTGTTTTACAACATTAAAAAAAAAACAAAACTGGGATGGGCACTTCTCTAAAATTCACAAATCAGATTTCTGTTTTCCAGTCTGAAGCAGGCTGAGAAAGCTTTCCAGACTTTTTGCTTCATTTTGCATTCTGAGGGCTCTGTCTTGGAATGTGAGTTGGCCTGTATTTTTCTTTACAATGTTTTTCTAGTTGAAGCTGAATTTCTTTTACCCTGTTGGGTTTGCAAATTGGTTTTGGATGAAAAATGTTTAATCAAGCTTAGGACCTATTCCACAGGTTGTTTGGGCACATGTGGGAGGATTGCACATTCCATACAATGGAGAAATTAGCTTATTTGTTTTCAGAGGCATGTGAGAAATAATAGCAAAGAGTGACTTTATACCTGTTCTTGGGAGAGCCAGTGGAAGTCTGAGACTTGCTGTGGGAAATTGCTGTAGCTGAGGTGGATTGTCAAAAGTAATTGTAAAACACTTTAAACACTTCTAGTAATTTGTAAGTTATAATTTGTAAATGCATCAGACCTTCTAGTAGTGAAGACATGGAATGATACAGGCTTAGTGTTTCTATGGACCTAGGAGAAAGTCTGGATCATAAATCTAAAGGAAGAAAACATTTAAACGTAGACAAACTGTTGGAACACGGATAACTGAAATGAACAATGCAAGAATCTAAACTGTAATCTAAAAGGCTTGGGAGGAAAAGTGTGAAGGCTTGGTTGTGTTTTGGCGCATTCAGTTTTAGAAAACATTTTCTGAGTATCAGCTCATTAACACCGTTAAAATGATGGGCTCTGGGAGAGATTTGTGAAACATGGTGATAAAATTAAGGAAAATGTCAGAACAATTTCAGGATATAAAGGAAAAGTAGAAAATTACTTTAAATAATACTTTTGAAATCTGATATCCCAGAGTAAACTTTACTTTTTCACTTGGAAACTATATGCTTCCTTTGAGACTAGGGTATCCCTTTTCCTTGATACAAAAGGGTGTTTCTTTAATCTCTTTATGTTTCTTCAGTCTTTATGTAGAGGTGGATAAATTGATATGTACTTCATATGCTTGGGTTAATCTTCAAACACTGTATTGTTGTTCTTATTAACTAAGAGTGTCCTGTTGTAACTTGCTCATGTAATAGTTCAAACATTTTTTATTTAATAGGCATTGCTGAAAGATCCTTTGTATATTGGACTGAGACACAAGAGAATTAGAGGTCAAGCCTACGATGATCTTCTTGATGAATTCATGGAAGCTGTGACTTCAAGGTAAGTGACATATCTGTGCTAGTCATTGATGAATTCCACTGTGAACTTGGGAGAAATAAACGTCAGTAGGTTATGAAAAGAAGATAGAGTTGTAGGTTCCAGATAATTTTTGTTTTGAGCATAGCATTTTATGGGTTTGCAGCTGCCTTAGCTATTTGCCTTTAATATTGAAGATTTATGAATTCACTGCATGAGCAGTAAATCTCATCCTGATATAAGCAAACTAGTTTTTCAAACTTATTTTTCAAGATTTGGATTGTTAAACATTTGCCTAATAATTGGCTGTGCCCAGTGCTGTGCCCACATGATTTTCTCTGTCTTTGTGATTTCATATATGAGATGTCAGCAGTCTTAAAGAAGCTATGATACTTGGCAACCCCTGCCTCTGCTCCCACCAAACCCATGACAGGACTTAGCTTTCACTCTTTTAATTTTAAATGTCATGGTACGGACCTACACCAAGTCAGCTCTTTCACTTGCTTCTTTTTTCCTATACAGAAACTCATTACATTTATTATTAGAACGTGATGCATAAAATAGTTCTCCTTACATGGCAGATAACACATTTGCTCATATTTTCCTTGTTTGCTAAAATATTTGGAGTTCTAACTCTGCATTCAATGTGTATACCTAAAATAGCTCAAGAGCCAGAATCCTTAGAGGAATGTGCTTACTGCATCAGCATCTCAAAGCTGGGGTTGAGCTGTGGAACCTGGAAGTATTTTCCAGCTCCTCAGTCTTGCCTTGTGCCTCATCTGGATTTGGACTCTGTGTTGGGACCTTACCTGAACATACACAACCTCTGTTCTTCCTGCCTTGGTTGCTGTGCAAAAGGAACTTGGCCAAGCAGGTGGTGTTAATTTCCATGCCTGAAACACATATTCCTTAATGTACTGCTGTACTCTTCCCCATCATCCCCAGTTAGCTGCTGCTTCCTTGCTCATAATCTTCCAATGGAAGTTGCTGGTTTGACTCTACCCTGTAGTTTGTTTGCTCCTCTGCTGAATATTCTCTTTCAGATAAAAATAATGAACCTTCCTAATAGACTCCTGTCCCTAAAAGAATGTTCAGAGCATTAGAAATTGCTCTGTGGTCTGTGTTTTGAGAATCTCTAACTTAATGCATTCTCTAACTCTCTTTAAAATGAACCACTTCATACTGAAGGAAATCATCAGTCAAGCAGATTATCACAGTAATGTTTGAAGGTCTGGTTGACATGCTCTTCTTACTTAAATATCTTTAAAGCTCTGTAATTTTGAGCAATTTTGAGCAATTTGTGTTTTCTTGACCTTCTGAAAGATCACTTCGTTCTCAGCTAAATCTGTCATGGTCAGCAGTGGTGTAATTTATTTCATGTTTGAAGTGGGACACTTAAAAATTCCAACTTTGCGTGGCTTACTTACGAATTGTTTTGGCTGTAGTGTGACATCTACATTCATTATGACACCCATTTTCTAAGGTGAAGGGAAAAGTGATGTAGTTAAATAAAAATCAAGTCCAAGTGCCCAATAATTTTACATGTTCCTAAATCCAAATTTGTGTTTAATGTGCTGCTGGATGACTCAGCACTTACAGCTGATTCTGGCATAACAGGTCTGATTGTTAAACATGCAGGTCATGATTCCCTCTGCAACCATTGTGGGATCTAGGTAATTGTATACTTTGGTTAAATGGTAGTTATTTTTTCCTTATGGAAGTTTCTAATATGTTTTTCCTCTTTTCACTTTTCTTAGACTTCTGCTGGCGGTTTCACTGGGGGAATATTTGTCTCACTAATCTTAGATGTGTGTTTGATCTGTTAAATTTTAGGTTAGTCATGTTTATTGTTAGTTATTGCCATGGTGCTCCAAAAGAAGCTTTCTTATTTAGCATTACCTAATCAGTTCTGGGGTGGGGAAAATTCTGGGGAAATCTGCTTATGTGTTTTCAGTACATCTCCAAGACACACATAATCATGAACATTGGAAAGCACGAGGTTGTCATGTATTTTTAATAAGTCTAAGTTACAGACAGGGTGATGACAGATGTTTTCAAGTTGGAGAGGTATGTGAAATACCTGTTTTAGGTCTTTTTCACCTTCATATCTCTCCAGAGAGGTCAAATGCTAATAGAAGTGAGAGCCAGGTTTTAGCAGCACTGCCTGGGAGCAAGAAGGAGTAGGCAGCAGTACAGGGCGGTGCACTTTGTGCAGGTTTTTCATTGGCTTCCAGGAAATTTTCCTGGATGTCATCTTGATTGATTGTTAAATTTTTAAAATCTAGATTTTTATAAGCTGATGCAGCATAATTTACAGTGTTTCATGTTGAAATGTCACCTTTATACAGTAAATGGCATGATAATAAAGAAAATGCTTTATGAAAAGGTTTTATCAACTGCAATACTTTCCTCTTCTCAGCCTCCACTGATATTCAACCCAAAAAAGTTCCCCTTATAAAACAAAATTATTTATGAAAGAGTCAGGATTAAAAGAAAAAAAAAACCCAAACCAAACCAACAAACCCAAAGCTTAAACTATCCATTACTAAAAGATTTTGGTACAGTATCCAGTGTGTTATCATGGCAGAATGGAACTACTACATTGTGATTTTTCCCAGATGTGGGAAGGCAGAAACATATGGAAAGTATCTGGATTTCTGGTGACACAAACCCAGTGAAGCGTTTATTTATTTACATATGTATACATTTATCTGTTTATTTATTTATTATCAGTGCCAGCAGCTGCCCTCTCTGAGGGCAGGTACTGTAATTTCTCAGGGCTTTACCAGGTGGTTCTCACTTTTGTGTCAATGCAGTAATTTAAAGGAACAAGAATATTCTACATGGAATGAATGTTTTATAACAAGAGAAAAAATGGACAGTTGTCTTCATCAACGAATTCCAACTGGAATTCAGAAACGTTTGTTAAGTTTTTGCCCTATGGAGAAATGGGTCATAAAACATTTTATACCTACAAGTAAATTTTTCCAAATGACAAGTTGTTCTTAAGTATCTATGTTTACAGAGGAAACTTTGAGAGGAGGGATTGCTAAACAACACTTTGGTAGCTGGGATTCATCCACCAAAGCTTCCTGTGTAACCAGAGAAAATAACTCTATGTTTTTATTCCAGTTCCTATTTCTTCTCTGCTTGACTCTGATGATGCAAAGAGAAATATATTCGTGGCCAAGAGGTATTAATGTGCAACAGTGTGAGGATTATGGAAATTCTTGAGGGGAAAATATGTAGAATGGAGATGGAACAAGAAATGAACGAAGAGGAAAAAAGCATCTTTTCAATAGCAGGGACTTGAATTTCCTTGTCTAATGCAAGAAATAGATTTAAAGAGTATGGAAATTTTTTTCCATATTTCAAAGGATATTTAATTTTCACAAACCTAGTAAAGATAACTCCACCCTGAATCCCTCAAAAAAAAGTCAGAGTAGGGAAGAACTGCATCCTACCAGCTTGCTTTCTGCTGCAGATCATCCCCAGTGGAGGCCATTGTGCACTGGGCAGGGAAAATACTGACTTGCACCTCTGGCCTGTGAACAGATAAGAAACTTAGAAAATTGAAAGAATCTAGTGGAACTCCCATAGATTATTTCCTTGCCTACCTACCACAACCGCAGAGTTGAGTGAAATTACTCCTCTGTTATGAGCTAAACCCTGTGGATCTGTGATGTGTACAAACAACTCTGTATGACTGAAATTATCTTTCTGTGAATGTGTGATGGTAGGTTTTCAGTTACTCTTCAATATGCAAATGATAGTGGTGGACCCTTGAAAAGTAATGCCATGTGTCATTTACGTTCTCTTCTGTAATCATATTTTGATTAAATCCTTCCCCACTCTTTTTATATGCTGTGCTTTTCTCAAGTTTGTGAGCTATAAAGCAAGCTGCTGACAATTGTAATTCAGTATGTTCCATCCTAAATTACCATGATGTAGTCATTATTCCTCATTTGCCTGATTACATTATTCACAGATGGCAGCAGTATTTCATTTCTCTTCATGTACTACTATAAAATAGTGTTTTATGGTAAATATGGTTTAGCTAACTTTGAGTACAACTGTAAAAGCAATATAACCACAAAATCAAAATAGAAAAATATTTTAATAGCTGTTTTATTTAGTAGATTACATTAGAATTTAGTTCAATTTGTGACTAACTTAATTAATTCGAACAGCCCTTACTATTGGCAAGAGAATATGCTGGCAAGAAGTCAACTTAAAAGGTGCATATAGCTGTGCATCATTAAGGGAGTGGTTGGGCCATATGGTGATTCTGACAGTATGTGCAAGCACAGGTTGTGAATACAAGAACTTTGGTGCCTCTGTCCTGTTTTGCACTGTAGTGGTGCAAGAAGAAGACTTATATCATGCCTATATGTTCCCTTATTGATCAAGTTAAAGTGGCTAAATGAAAGTGTGCAGGAAGAAATGCTGCTGCAACAACTCCTTCCTATGGCAGTCTTGCTGAAGATATTTCTAGAGAGAGAGTTTTTCACTCAGTGGGTGTTAAGCCCATCGAGGCAGTTTTTCAAGTCTATGACTACCTGCTCCTTCCACCACTCAGTGAATATTAACTTCCTAATGAAGATCACTGTGGACAGCAGGACAGGAGAAAGATGGGTCCTTAGGCAGGAGCCCATAGACTACCTTGACTACAGCTACAATTGCCCTCTGAACCCTTAGTTCCTTCCTGTGCTTACATCTGAGATTCATTTCCAGTCATTGATGGGTTTGCATTCTTCCTAAAACTACATGGGTCCAGGCTTCCTTGCCTACCTAGACTCCCAGGTGGAGTTTGCTTTGCTTTCATAATCACAGAACAAAGCCGTTCAGAAGGATCCTTAGCTTGTTCAACTATTAAAAATGGCTCCTGGACTAAAAACAACCCACATTGTGGTTTTAAACCAGGAAGTGTTGCTCTGGATAATGGACAGTGTCATGGAAGAGAGAAACTAAAACAGTTTCATAATCAGGATTTATTTTGTTATCCTACTTCAAACAACTGTGATGGTTTGCCTGAGGAAAATCTTCAAATTTTGTGATTAACCATGATGACTTGTAACTGGTATCACTTGCAGTATTTAAATTGTCAACAGATGATGCCTCCTCTAGGAAGCTTGTTAAGGAACCCTGAACTCTTCCTCAGACTATGATGCTTAGTGGGGTATCCTGCTTAGAATTGTCCTCACCTGCCCACGTAGGAGAAAAAGAGAAGTAAGCTAACTGTACTATGTTTTTTGAGATGAGATGCTTGTGTGCACATTTAGCACTCCTTTCAGTTGCCAAATCCAGGGAACTCTGACATGGAGGAAAGAAGACTGAGTAGAAGACATCTACTTCTGTTACATAAGAGGGAGTAGGTTAATTAATTCACTCCTAGTATGAATATCCTTATAAATGCATTATAAATTTATCTCAGAAAGAAGAATGTAGGCCAGCAATTTTTTTGTTTTGTTATTTAGGGCCTTGTATCTCTCTTCTTCCCTTTGCTGTTGGTTCATTGGTGGTTACATCGTATCTGATTGCTGGAAATGTTACAAATGTATATATGCTTTGCAGACTTTTTGGACAGTAAGTAGTATAAGGAAAAGTGAATCTGTCAGTGAAGCAAAATAATAGCAGGATAGACATACCCAAATCACATCAAGTTTATTTTTAGAGAGAGATCTGTTGTTGTTTGTAATGCAAGACCTTAGAGAAATTCTTAGTAAAGTTCAGCAGAGGAGCCTTTAAGAAATAAAACCCTAAAAGAAAGCAAAAAGTAATTAAATCCTCAAACACAGGACTGAGAGGGAAGGCTATTGTTTTGGGTTTGGGGATAAGATAGAGAGAGTGGGGGAATATTTTAGTATTTTTATATGCCTCTTGTACCAAAACTGATTCTGGTGCTCAAACTGGATGTATTCATGTTCTAATACTGCTCAGCTATGTCCCAGACTTGCTGTAGCCATTCAACTCAACAAGTGAAGAACATGCTGTTCCTAGGCTTTTCTTCTCCAAAGTGTTTTAAAAAGGAATTTTTCAAATGGAAAAAGCCTGGGTAATCTCAGTGACTTTCCTTCATCTTTTATAGCTCCAGCAAACGGTGGGCAGCATTCCCAACAGAAGTTAGCTGGTGCACTGTATTGTAAATTATGTGAATGTTGATTTATTTGAATAATTTGTGTGAGTGTAATATTTTAACAAGGTTTATATTGTTGTTACGGAAGTCCAGTAGTTTTCCAGGCCTTCAGAAGCAGCAGTTTCATATTTTTTTCTTTCCACCCCTCCTCCCCCTCCCCTTTGGAAACTCCAGTAAAGCAAAATATCAAAATTTTGGCTTCAGTTCACATCAGAATGCAGTAACTTATCTGTCCCTTTTATCCCAGCTCTGTCTCTCTCCCATTAGAAATCAAAGAGTATTTCTACCTGTATTTCATCTCTTGGGAAAACTTTCAGTCACTGTCAGTCCAGCTATTTGGATTTGGGTACCGCAGTTCTTCATCCCTCTCTGGTCCTTTACCTCTACCAGACAGCAACACTGCTGTGCTTTATTCAGTGTCCCACCCAAAACTGCTGCTGCTGAGATTCCTGATCCATGGCATTGGGTCAGCCCATGCCATGGGTGCCTCTGCTGCCTGGTTGCCTACAAATAATAAGCCATTCATAAATATCACTGACATAACCTATTCATCATTTGGTTGTTACTAACTTGTTTTGCCACTGGCTGATTTAGCAATAAACCATCATGGCTCACTGTTTGGTATGTCAGGTACTTGCAAATTGCTGTATAACTGTATTTTTATACTGTTTTTCATTGCAGTTTTACTCTTTTAAAATAAAATCTAGTGTGAGAGAATAGATACATTGCCATGGATCTTCAGTGGGTATACTAGAACTGAGGTTTAGATCTTTTCATACCTAAGTAGCAATGTTTTTTTTCTTCTAAGTGTTGTCATCACTGTATTAAAAATTGACAGTGACATTAGACAAACAGCTTTAGTCTCATATTAGACAAATGAGAGTATTTCCAGAATTTAATTATCCCTGGTCCTTGAGATTGTTGCATGACAGAACACTTACCAGACTCAACAAATTTTTTGCAGTCTTCCCAGGAAATTGCAGTGGAAACTTCAGTGGCTTCTCTGGCCATCCTAGAATCCTAGTAGTAATCCATATGTCCTTGCATAGCCATAGAATGTACAGAATTGATGAAAATCAGAATACTTTTCTTTTGGTGCTTAACTGTGGATCTAAATGCTGACTTGTAAAATGCAAATATTTAGCCATATACTGAAATTATGGCCATGTAGTCTTTCAGCTGTGCAAACCTGGTTGTATGAACTCTTTGCCAGGGCTGTGGGACTGGGATTCAAAACCAGAATTCTGGAGTTGTGTACTTTATCAGTTGAATGCTGGGAACTGCCTCTCTCCTTCTAACCCTGCAGTCTCTCTATACCAGTTTCATGCCAATAAGGCAAATGGAGAGCTTGCTAATTGAAGGGAGCTAAAGACTGATGCTCTTAATTGCAAGATCATACAATTGATTCATTGTCTTTTTATTTAATCTAGAGGTAAGGAGAAGGTATTTGGTATCCACAGAATTTTTTACACTTTTTGGAAATTCCAGATATGCATCTTATTTTTGCATTAGCAATCACTAGTGTTTATAAACCACTGTAAAAAATACTAGCCATGGCTGAAAAGTGCAATATGACACTTCAAACCCACTATCACATGTAAGTGCAGTTAACTGCCACTTCACAGACACTGAACAGTGGTGCCAGTGCTAACAAATTCTGAATAAATCATGTTATCTGTTTAGCCAATGTGTTTGTTTAATTGCAAAATCATAAAAGTTCTTTGAAATTTTGTAAGTGAATTTATTTGGATAACTGTATTTTTGGAGTTCTAAAGGATGCTCATTGTCTCCCCAGAAGCAGATAACAGTGATCTGATAGGTCATCTTTATAGTAACTGGGGGTATATGTGAGAGGAAAAAAAGGAACACGTTTTGAAAAATAGACTGGGGCTTCAGTGAGTCAAAGATTCTTTTTTTCCTAATCCCTTACTCTTTTAGATCTTCCTAATAATGTGGTAGGAAGAATTTCTACTGCTCTCCCTTCACTGTCTCCTACAGAAGAAAAGTCTTTTCTGTTTTATCTCTGAAACAGTGTTTACTTTGATACTTCTTCTGAAAATGGGATCTATTTTTGTACAAAACCAGAAAGCTTCCATTTCAAACATTGTACTTTAGAAACAGCAAGAGAATTATTACTTGGTCAGGGGACTGTATTTCAGAATTTGGTGGATTTTTTCAAAGTTAATCATTGGTAATTGGTTAATTGCTGGTTTGTAGCAAGCCTAACTGGTTACTGGAAAGAGATTGCTGGCAGGGATTGCTGAAAATGAACTGTGCAGATTTTATTAAAAATAAAAAAGTTAAATCTTCTTTCTAGAATTATAGATGATATTATTTCTGAAATATTTAGTTAAATGATAGTATAAATTTACTTTGATAATTGCTTTGTGGTTAATTTCTACTGCTATAAGTAAATTACCCCTTTTTTTCCCCTCTTTTTTCCCTATTTTAAAAGACCTTGGTGGAATCGATATTTGGGATCTTTGCTCTTTCTTGGGATAGAGCTCTGATCTAGAAAACATATGCAGGAGTTATTTTTCCTTTAACAGAGTATGTGAATAGGAGCAAGCTTATTTGTGTCTGTTAGATAAACTGAAATGTTGAAATGGTGCTTACTAATAATACAAGAGTCTTAAAATCTGAAAGCATATTGACAAAAAAGAAATGCGGGAAAAAACAGTGCTCTTTTAATAAGCCATAAGCTGCCACAAAGAATTTAATTTACCATGTGTTAATTTCAGGCTCTGTACACACTTTGAAAATGTTTAATCAGCTTATTTTTTGCTTAGAGGTCATCTGTATCTGTGGTTATATATATAAGAATGGAAAACACTTGTGCAAGTCTCTGAAATACTTCAGTTTTCAAGTAATCTCATATCTGATGTGCTTTAACCAACTATGAGACTTGCCAAATTTAGCAATATTTAAGTTCACTTGCTTACATATTGCTTTGGTCCCGCACCAGTTAAATTAATGTATTTTTTAAATTTTTTTTTTTTTAAGCCTTTTTCAGTAGCTGCGGTGTAGAAAGCCTGTCTTGTTAGAGGTTTTGCATGTCAGCCCTGGTGTCATCTGAAAACCTATGGAGTCCATTTCTTTGGCTGGATATAATGATCCAGACATTTAGAGATCTTTTTACAGTATCGAGTTTTTATTATAAGTCTTTGATTAAATCTTCTGAAAAATTGATTATAATGTGAGCACATGTTTAACTTCTGGAATACTACATTTCTTCAGCTGTGGGACAACAGTGATTGTACTGAATTTATGCTGGGAAAACAATTAGTTATATCATTCATCCTTCACATTTATATTGGCTGATTTAGGAATGCCATTACAGGTACAAAGAAGTGCTGTGTTAAATTTGGTAATGATTCTAAATTTGTATTTAAAAAGTGATTTTTCAGTTTAAACCAGACTACACAGTGTTAGGATTTGTTTTCTTTTCTTTGCCAGAAAAGTATAGAAGCTGTAAATTATATATGGAAAATATTTTTAAAGAATGGTATTTTCAGGATAAGAGAACCGAGTGCAGCTGGTTTTGTGTATTTTCCAAATCAGATTTCAAAATGGGAACCAGCTGCTCATCTGTTGCTCTTAGCTAAAATGCCAGCATATGGTGGTTGTCACACAGTGGCCATTTTTGAAATAATATGTGTGAGGAGCACTGGGTATGATCCTGATGTCAAATTCAGCTGCACATCCTCACCTAATCGCAGCACCATCTTCAAATGCTGGAGGCCTATAGCCTAAAGGCAACTTAAGCAATTTGTTTGCCAAAAGTCCAGAATCAATGAGGAAATTGTGGTGTATGGCATCCACTGTGCATTTTCAAGCAGCTTTTTACCTGAGTTGCTCAGTTGCAGTTGTGCTGTTTGATTGCAATAGCAGACACCTCTGTCTGGGCAGGTGCCTCCCGAGTGTTGGTCTCTGGAAATAAGAGCTGGCACTGCTCTGCTTTTGTCCCAGGTGCCTTCTGCTTTCAGCTCTACAGTCAGGGCTGCTTTGATGTCTGGTAACCATTGTTCTGCTTCTCTGGGTTTTGGTTGTATTACAAACTCCATTATTTTGATATTTTGTAGTTGCAGCTATTGGTATAAAACCAGGTTATGGAGAAAACTTCAGAGCAGAAGACAAGGAAATGGCTGTTTCCTACAACTCTTAAGTATGCACGACATACTTAGAATAAGGTGCTAAACCAGATTTTTTTGCTCTGTTTTGGAGCAGGAGGTCAGATGGTTGACAAAAAGAGCTAATATGAATGTAAACAGTTGAAGAGGTCAACAGAGCTATAGTGTTTTCTCAGTTTGAGGCTCGTTGGCAGAAGGCTTGGCTTATGGAACAGAGGTAATGTCAAAGAACTACTTAACAGAACATGGGACAAAACATATTTTGACAAATAACATAGTCCATGCTCCAAAGAAAACCACTAAACTAGTTTCAGCTTCAATAAATACTGCCACAGTTTTCAAATTTTATCTCATTTTTGTTGCCATGCCTTCTGTCTTTGTTAGAAATTCTGCTTTGATTTGAAAAGTTTCACCTAAGTAACTTTTTTGGCTGATAGCTAAAGTGATATTGCTGATGAAGGTTTTAAGTAATCTTCTGTGCCTTAGTATTTGAAATGGTTGGTTTACATGTAGAGGTTTTAGTGGGGTTTCAGGTATGTAATTGAACTGCACTGACAAAAACTAAGCAAGGTGATAAATATGTAATCAGAGTTTGAAGAAAATTCTAAACAAATGCTCAATCCTGTAAGGTAAAACCTAAAAATGAAAAATTAATGTTAACTAAACTGCCCAGCTTGTTCAGATTTTTTTTTCATTTCATTTCTTCTCCTGGGTTACAGAAGTGACTTTGAAGCTGCTGAGTCATTCTAAGAGAAATGGCCGAGGCTAACCTTTCCTCCTTCACAAAGAAAAAATGTTTTTTTAGAAAGAAATCAAGCTCCACTCCTGTATTCAGAAGTGAAATGTAGATGTATAGTACAAACAATAGTAAATATATCCTTTGAGAAAGAATGGCTAGAATGGAAAGCAGTTCCATTTTTTATCATACTATTTTTATTAAAAAAGAAAATGTTTTAATTTTACACCATTTTTTGGTAGTATGATATTTTTAAAATGAAAAGGACTAACTTTTGGCAGAAGTAGGAGACAGAAAACAAATTCTAACTTGCTATTCACCTGTCAGTTATAAGGCAAGACTGTGTGTGCTATGAACCAATTTTGAAGTTTTGAGCAGTGCTGATGATACCGTAACAGACCTGGCTTAGGTTGCTTTTATCATTGTGAAAAGTTATGCAGTTTATAGTTAATTTATAAACTAAACTACCATCTGTGCTAGGGCCACTTTTCACTTGCAGCACCTGACACTGGCACTCAGATTGTGCCTGTGGTTGAAGACTTTGCTTAAATATGACATTTGCAAGAACCTGTGTGTTGCCCATTTTTCACTGTAAAATAGCTAGTTTTCTCTGTTAGACAGTCTCAAGGACGATTTCTGTAAACATAGCTATGTTGTTGTAAAAATTATCTTTTTACATTCCTTTCCCATGGACACAGATCCCTTTGACGGACACTTCTTGTAACCAATATAGTTAGAGACGGAAGTGTTAATTTTCTCCAATGGTCTGTGATTTCTAAAAGTGTATATAAGAATTAAACGAAAGGGGTTTCCCCCCCTTTTCCGCCCTTGCTCTGAACACAGCCCGAAGTCCGGCTCTCATTATTTCTGCGTCTTCGACTGATTACCGGGATAAGCCGTAATAACAGGCATCGCGGTAATACCTGTGTTCCTTCATTTTTAATAAGATTTACATTTGCTTTATCTTACTTAGTTATTAGGCAATAAAGTCCAGTGTTCTGCTGCTCAGAAGTGTCACTCTGAGACTCTTAATGCAGGCATGACTCGTACCCTCAGAAGGAGGATGTAATAGGAGGTGATCCTCTGCTGGGAAAAATCTGGTATCTTCTTTTTGTATGCTTTGCTTTTATGTATGCTGTGTGAGACCACCAGTGGGCTGTGCCTTTTCTGCTCTAAACTGGTAGCTGAGGTTCCTGACTGCAAGGACCACTATGAGTGATTGAACTACACCACCACTTAATCACTGCAACTTCTATCACACTCATGCTGTGGATTAAGAATAGTGAAGGCATTAAAAAAAAAAAAAAAAAAAAAAAAA
>VZRZ01001244.1:1457472-1521291 GCA_013398175.1 Climacteris rufus
AAAAAAAAAAAAAAAACAAAACCAAAACCAAGCCAAAACCAGAGTAACAAAGTAATTTGTGAGATTTTGGGGATTCAAGCAGTCCTGATAGAAAGCTGATGGCAGAATGACATATTTTTTCCCCTAATATGGTATAGAGCTTAGTTAGGTTTTGAATGTCATGACACAATTATTTGTGGTCTGCTTGATTATTTTTCTGCCTTGGTGGGGTAAGGGTAGGGGTAGAAGCTTTTAAAGACAATAACCTTGTCTTTTATGATGTGGCTTGGATGTTTTTTGCTTAACATGACAACGCCCTACCTCAGTCATAAATGGGAAAATGAAGCCTCGTGCTGTCTGCAGCAACGGTACTGCAGCTGCTTTGCACAAAATATTGTGCAGTCTGAGCAGTTCCTGGGCTTTACATTAGTGTAGAAAGCAGACATAAGGATTCTGAAAAGCCTGCTTGCATGTGGTAATAGTCTGCAATTCTTCATTGACTCAGTCCATGTTTTTTGTCTCTCATTATTTGTGGTTTTGCTTACCTCCTATAGCTGCCTTCTACTAGTGGTATCTCATCCTGTTGCCTTTTCTTCCTGATTGACCTTTGTAAATTCCAACTCTACTTCCTCCTTTATTGCCCACTTCTTTCTGGAGAGGTTTGTTCAATTCTAATCCTACGTGTGTTCTTAGCCATTTTTGTTCCCACCTATAATTGTGTCTAACCCTTCTATGTCCCAGCCATTCCCTCTTTCATATCCCCCTGGGTTGTTGTTTTGTAGTTTTGAGTCTGAGGTTTTCTAAATACATTGATTTTGTTATTTAATTGCTTCATTTCATGATCTCCTGACTTCTGCTTTCTCTGTCCTGCTCTGGTTGGCTGTTGTATGTCCCACAACCTTGGTTCCTTGTCTGGCTCTCATAGCACACCACAATTCCCACCTTTCCCTTACTAAGGGATAAACAGATCATAAGCAACAACTTCTGCTTTTCAGCTTCATTAATACTTTCTTGCTATCACTGTCCCTGCTAAAAAAAAAGATATATTTAAATAGTTTTTATAAGTGTTTTTATAGATCACTGAAGCATCTCACATTTTGCTTCTTAAGCTTTGTCCCAAATGAGATGTAAATAAGTGTTTAGTAACATTGCTAAATAAAAAGGACTCAGCAAGACACTATCTTTATATATTTTAGAGTGATTAATACATTGTATATAAGAAAGAGGAGACAGTTTCTTTCCACAAACATCTGTTTGTGATTTCAACTCTGCAAAATATCCAGAAAAAGGCTGCGTGGTGAATAAAGGCTTAGAACTTTCGCCACGTATCCTGGTGTCCCAAGGACTGCTCCTATACTACTATTAATTTTGTTGGTGCAATTCCAAATCTGTCATACAGAGTTTCAAAATATTTGTTGTCACATACCTTATTACTACACAAAAATAAAAAGTGAAAACTTGGGGACCATTTCTATAGCTGATCTATATTACTTGATTAATGCTGCAACATAAAATTATGGTCAAAAGCACATTGTCATTATGAGTGAGTTTTGCTTTAAATAGATGGGAATGTACTTGAGAAAGTCAGGTTTGCTCCACATGCCTTTTTTCCCTTTTTCTGTGTGTAGCTACTCCTTTCCAGTGACAGATCCCACCTGTTTTCCATGTAACAATCATCTGGTCTTAATGCTGGGGATTCAGCCCCCTTTTCACAGCTAGTTCAGTCTCTTCCAGTTAGCTCTGCTCTGGTCAAGTAGTGACATGCAGAGCTAATATGTTTGGAGTGATCCAGCTAGACATTAAATTTTGCACAGCCTTACTGCTGCACTAACAAGCTTTTTTTGTATTTCCTAGCTGTCTCTTGGACCAAAGAGAAACACATTATGACAGTGGCTTTTGGGCAATGGCCTCAGTAATATGCCTTGACTTGTGGTCAGCCCTGAGGTGATCAATTAGACTGCTGATTGCTGTAGGTTCCTTTCATCTGGAAATATTCTGTTCTCTGTGAGCTTTGGCTCTGTTGAAAGAAGTACGTATTTTTTCACTTTGGATTGTACAATTTGCTGAGGAGGCCTCAATGTTAATGTAAATATGGACTGTGTGATTTGTTTGTGGTGCTGCCATTTGAAAACTTGTTTTTTTCAGACATCAGGTATGTTCCAGATAATCCTGCTTAGGGTATACCCTGTATATTCCCGGAAGAACAAGTTGTTTGTCTCTTGGCATAAAGATAAGGCTGTCCTGTACAGCAACACTTATTGAATCTGTGTTCAAATTCTACCACACAAACACTGCAAGAAAATCAGGAAGAATGTGAGATTCCAGCATCTAAAAACCACTTTGATCTATTAAGAAAATCTTTCTTTAAAGTACTTTGAAGCTACAAAAAGGGCAATAGACATTTCTTTGGTCTAGATATGAAAGCTGAGAGCTGATGAGGGGAATTTTGTAGGACAGAGTGACAGGCACAGTGTCACTCATCCGTGCAAAGAAGAGATTCCCTTCGAGCTCAAGTCATGGCATTATTGCTCATGACTTCAGAAGTGTTGTAGAATTTTTGCTGGAGACTCAAGCCAAGCCTTGAAAAAGTTTATCTGCTGAGTGCTACATTTAAGAGACCAGCTCTGGGCATGTGGCTAGTGCAAGATGGCTATTGTGATGCTTCTAGCCTTTGTTGATCCTTGAAGGGTAAGAAAAATCTGGAAGTTGACAAATGGACATCCAGGGCTATTATTTGTAGTATTTCTCTGTGGGGCATTATTAGTCTTTATGCTGTGCAGTAGCTCGTACATCATGGCCATTGTACAATGACTTGGACTGTATGAGCTGAGTTTCCTTCACTGTATTTAAATGTTTTAACTATTTTCACAGCACTATCCAGGCTCCTGACCTGGAGGTTCATGGAGGAATCCCTAGAGACAGTCTCTTCTCAGTCTTCTGAGTTGTTATCCCAGAAATTATATAATATTTATGAATTTGCAAAATCTTAATGTATTTTTTTTTGTTTTAAATGGCTTGAAAGCATTTTGGACACATCTGTACTTCAAATATTTAAAGATGGGTGGGGACTTGATTATTTAGCTGAATTTTGTGAAGATTTAGAGCACTAGTTGTCTACATGGAATGCCAGGAAATGTAGACATTTTAGAAGATACATATGTGTGTGTATACATATATAAATTTATAAAACAATAATGATTCCAGAAGTATAAAATTGGCTGCAGTCCTAGTTTTGCAGTTAAAAATAATAGTACTGGAGATATTGAGTGGATTCTCATGGCTTTAAAACTGTTTTACCAGATCATTGCTAGATGCTTTTCTTATTTAGTAGACTTTAAGCATTTCCAAGAGCTCATTATTCCCATCTCTAGGGAAGAGACTTTGCAGACAGCTACAGTTATTGTACGTCTTTCCTGGCGTTTTTGAGGGAAGTGGAGGAGGGAAACAGTGTAGTAGACATGTGTTTCCTGACCGAAAATCCATCCCCCTGTCAATGTCCTATGAGCATTTGAATGAGAAACTGAATAAATTCAACAACAAAAAGTATCCCCTGATTACAGTAGCTAATGTCTTGGTCCAGATGATCTAGCTTCCTAAATCTTACAGGGGAGACATGTAGAATGAGGAGAGGCTTTTTTCTGCTATCTTTGTCAAATTGTGAGTAGTTTACAGAACTAATCTCAGTTCAACATCTGATCCTAATTTTCAGCTGAGTTCAATTTATTGTTGCCTGTCAGATCCCTGAGACATATGAAAACAAAAAGAAATTGACTGGGTTTCTGTGTAAGAAAGCATTTTCCTGAATTCTGGAGGAATTTCCTACAGAATCCTGAAGAAGGATGTTCAGTAGTGGTGTGATTCCCTACTGACAGCCCTCTCCATGTTCAGTTGATCATCCTTTCACTAAGTGATTTGGGTCAGATGGCAGCTTGCCCAAAGTTTGTGACAGATACATTTTACAATTCATAATTGCCATTAATAAAAATCACATAGATTGTAACTTTTGCTGATTTTTTGCAGCTCACACAAATAACGAAAATACAAGGTATTCTAATAGTAGGACAGATGAAGAGTCTTATATTCCTGACAATTTACTACTATAGGGGCATCCCTTTTAATGTATTAGATGGAATGTTGCAATGGAATGTACAATTAATTAAGCAAAGTGTAACACTCTTGTTTTGCACTATTCTTATTTTTTGTCAGCCTGTCCTTCATAGCTTCTTGAAGTAGAAGCAATGTTTTTTTCATTTCCTTTTGCATTGCTTGAACACATGATTCAATATGATACAGGGTTAGGAAACAGTTTCTGGTTTTTGTCTATTGGCAGTGAGTAGAGACATTTGCTATTTACTTTATTTATTTTTCATTTTTTAATTTTAATATTCAGATGATCCTGCCAGTATGAACAAATATTATGATGTAATCATTCTGACCTTATTTATATTTTTAGCTACTAAAGCCTACCAGCAAATAAAAACATTATTCAAACCAAGGTCTAACTCTGTCTTTATCCCACAAAGGTGAAATTTGGAGAGTGAGGACCAAGGGGAAATATAGATGCCAAGCTCTAAGCTATCTTGTGTAACCAAAAAAAATTATCAGCAAGCAGTTTTTCATTAAGGGAGTCCAGATGAGATTCTTCAATAGTACATGACAGTTTACATAAGGGGAACAGCACTTGATAGGATAATTCTGATTATAGGTTATGGGTTGTGTGCATCCACTGAACTGCAACCAGCAAGTAAGGGATGAATTTTGAGAGCCACCTCAGATGCTGCAGTGAATGTGAGCATGTACATTTGATATTTGCCTCATACTGTACAAGCTGGAAGCATTACTCAATCTATTAACTTGTATTTCTTCACAAGGCATCTCCCCATGTAAGCATTTCTTCCCAGAAGAGTGATAGTGCATATGTATATTTGCTTCTGTATGTCTGGGAGAAAAATTATTGTAATATCTTCCTTCTACTTCTTCTCCCCATTTCTGCAAAAAAATTAAATATTTTGAGAGTTATCCAGTGTTATTGTTCAAGATGCATTATGGTGAGCAAGTTCACTCATTTACAGCCACCCCTTAGTGTGTTGGGTCACTCAGGGTTTTTGTGGGTGTTCTGTGCTTGGCATCACCTGAACATAGCCTTTAAAAAGGTTGTGTGTATTAGGGGACAGGGAAAATGGCTTTCAGATGGGTAGTTGAAAGAAATAGATAATATTATTATTATAGAACAAGCATAATTAACCTTTTACACTTTTTGGACTAAGTAATCTATTACCATGAGTACATTATCAGACTTCTTTCAAAAAACTTACAGTCATAGGAAGTACACAGATCATTCAAAAGCTCTGTTTTATGATATGTAATAATAATTATTTCTATGCTAAGGAAGCTCAAGCTGAGCTTGTTTATTCTCAAGAAGACAGTATGAAATAAAACGAAAAAACCTGATATTCTTTGTTATGGGCTTCATTTCATAGTGTAGACATTACACAGGAGTAAAATGCTTTGCCATATTTTTACCACATATTTTTTCTGCAAAACCTATTAAATGCCCTTTCCTTACTCGGGAGTTAAGTTTCTGGCTGGCACAAAGTGACAGGATGATTCATCTGTGCATGCAAAGTTCTTTGATTTCTTCTGTGATTTAAGGTTCTTTTTTTGGGGATGCAGGGTGGTCTTAGGAGTCTGGAGAATCCAACTCTCTAGTTTTGTGAATGAGTAAACCTAAAAACAGTGAAGTTGTATTAAATGGCATTCTTAAACTCCTCTCAGTAGGTCCTACACTGTTCTGCATATAACACACTCAAATAATGAGTACTCAAGTGATTCTAACTGTGGGTGTGAACATTTCAATATTCATTAGACAATAAAGACCAAAACTCAGATTACTGGTTAATGAAAAGGAATATTAGCTAACCTTAAAAGGCAGATGGATCTCTCATCAATACATCATGAACAAGGGTCTTATATTTACTGAAGTAATCAAGTTACTTTTTTTAATGAGATTAACTGAACACACTGGTTAAACCAATTAAATTCTCTAAAGTCATAGGAATACGTATGTGTATTAATCACTTTGAATCATAGAAGTCATAAAATTTACCAGTAATTAGAATTAATAAAAAGTTTTTGTGTCAAACACCAAATAGAGGATCTGAAATTAGTATAAAACTTTCCTTCATGATTCCCTCCAGTCCTTCTAAAAAGCTGTGATGTGGGTCTAGTTTCAGTGTATCTTCAATGTTGATTGAATCCAGTAAGAATCCCAACAGTTCAAAAAAGCAATTTACCAACTCGAAATATCAACAAAGATTTTTTTTGTTGGATTAATATTGATAAATCTGAGGTATAAGTGAGCAATATGCAAAAGGCAAATAACAGAGATAGAATTTAGAAAGACCATAACAAGTATT
Source organism: Climacteris rufus (assembly GCA_013398175.1). NCBI lineage: Eukaryota > Metazoa > Chordata > Aves > Passeriformes > Climacteridae > Climacteris > Climacteris rufus. The sequence continues at coordinate 1,463,868 of VZRZ01001244.1, forward strand.
CCTTTAAACTATTTGGTACCCTACTTTTGCAGTATCCCATAGATGGTATCTGAGCCAGCTCATTTGAAATGCATATATATTCTGCAAAGTCAATATGCCAAAGCCATATCCAAGGATTCTAGTTTAGATGTATTGCTACCTTCTAAACATCCTGAAATAAAATCAGAGGAAAACCACATCCCATTAGTGTCCTGCCTCTGTGATGTAAAATAATATGTTAAACATCAGTTTCTTTCTTTGCTCTGTGACAGGCGTGGGGAGAGCATTTGGTACACGTCTGCAATTCCCTGAGGAAGGTGAAAAGGATAGGTAGTATTTGGCTTAGCAGAGGATTATAAACAGTTCTGAGGAGCATGCAGCCACTTCCTTTTCTCACTTAGTCCCTGATTATAAGAGCTATAATTTTATACAATGCTCTTTTGAGATCACTGATATAATCCCCAGAATCTCAAATATTTGAGTAGACAATAAGGAGGAGCCATTTAGAACTTCCAACCACCTGTTTAAAAGGTTGAAATACAGTTAGAACACTTCTGGGACCTTAATTTAGTCTCCAATTAACCTTTTTTCCAGTCATTGTTAATAAATATTTGAATATAAGTTTACCAGTGAGACAGTTTGGACCAAAAAGTTTGAACTTGCTTCAAAGGTAATTTTTAAGAAAGCTAAATTCATGATGATAAAGTGTAACCGTAGCCACTAGCACAGGCTGTAATAATATGTCCAGTGTAGGTGAGCTGAAAGTGTAGCCAGTTTTTCAATGTAAAATACAATGTTCATACTTTCCCTTTCTCTTGCGGTTTCAGAACACTCCTGTTTCTGCAATGAAAGCAAGAGTGGCTGTTACTTCTTTATGATGACTTCTGGAAGAAACATTACTCTTATAAATATACCATTTTATTGAGCTTAAGTATTCCACTCCTATGGCAAAGTTCATAAACATTCCTCCAATTTTTCCCCAGTAAAAATCCAGTTAGGAGCGATTTTGAAGTTAATACATGAAGTCTTAACTTCATTTAAATATTAATAGTGGTGGCAACTTTCAGAGTCTTGAAGAGCTGTGAACAGAGTTTTGGTTAATCTTTGAAGCTTTACTCTTTGTGTGGAGCTTTGAACATTGTGATATATATAAACCATATTAATAAAGTTGTAGAAAAATTAGTTTAGTTTGTAGTATTAAAATGTGACTTTCCCTTGAATTCTGTTTAATGTTTTCAAACCAGTAATTACTTGAGTAGTTAAGAAAAGTTTTCTTTTAATTTTCTTTTCTTTCTTACCTTTCCATAATACCATATTTCTTTGGGACACATTTTTGTTCAAAAAATTTGTGATACAGTTCTGACCTGATTTTATTTCAGTGGTCATTGATCTAAGAAAGTTTTGGTGTTTTTTTTCCATGTGAACAACTCCTTTCCTGGTCCAGAACAACCTAAATCCATCATCACATGTGAAATCAAAGAGCAACTAAGCAGTTGCAACCTGATGTTCTAATAGTGATGTGACTGGTCAGAAAGCCGTATGTGCTAAGAGAGATGCTGTAATTGTTATGAATATGAGAGAGTTCAGATGGATTTTAATTCTCTTGGAGTGGCCTGCACTCCAAACCCACATGTTCTCTCTCTGGTTCTTTAGTTATGATCAATCAGGATTATTACAACATGGATAGATTTATTGTAATAGTCACAAGAAAACACAAGACCAGAATTTAAGCAAAATTTATTACTACACAGGATAAACAAAAAGATACTACCAGTAGAATAAACAGTGCACAAAAATAAAGGTGCCTATAGCAAAGAAATAGTCAGGTTAGAACTCAGTGTAACTTACCAAATCTTTTCACTCAACTTCTAGAAGAGAAGTATGGAAATATGGCATACTGACGTTTGAGTATGTTGGAGAAAACAGTTTGTGCACTTTGAGAAGTAACAAAACTGTGGTCTGGGTTTTTGAGTTTTACAGTGCTCTTTTATATCCGTAAAATCCTTGTGTCTGTCGGTCACTTTATCTTGAATGTTCTGCCTTCCCAGCACAGAGCTTACAGCTGGCACCAAGGAGTTTAGGGGAAGATGGTCCTCTAATCTCAGCTTCAGCAGATAAGATTTGGCAGAGAGAGAGGGGGGCTGAAACCGTCCTGCCACAGTAATTGAGTGGGAAGTGCTCCAGTTTTAGCCAATTATCACAAGTCTAGGAGAAATGTTCTTAAAAACAACTATGTAAAGCCTGTGGAGTCCTTCTGAACTTTTATTAATTTTTGTTTTCTTCTGAATAATAGTTATTTCCTTTAGCTTGCTGATGCCAGTTGCTGCAGATTAAATGTGTATTTATTAACTTGCGTTGTGAGCTGATTGGAAATGCTTTTTATTAATACGTGGTAGTAATCTTGTGGCATGACCCAAAAGTAGCTGGTGCTTTTATCTTTAGAGAGTCTCTGATCCTCCTCCAATAATGCATGGTATGGAAGCTATAATCCAGGTTTTCACTGTTTTGTATATCTGCCCAGGGGAGGGCAGAAAGAAGGAAGATTTCTGTCTGAGGAATGGCAGGTCATTCTTCCAAGGAACTAAAGAGTTTGGCTGAACACATGCTTACATTCTGTTTTGGGGTATCTTATACTATCTTAATAGTCTTACCTATTATTATTGATATTTAATTTCTGTTGAGTAGCATTGAGCTAGAAAATTAAATTGAACCAGCAATGCTACTGAAACAGAACCTGTCCAGCTTCTGCAAGGAATTAACAGTGTTCTCCATCTCGTCAGGATATGTAAGGTGAATCTGATACCTTTCCCTGGGCATAGCTCTTCTCTGTGTTTATCTTTTATTGGAATAGATTTCAAAACATTTATAGTCTTGGATAACCTCCCTTGTGGATTGCAATACTTTCTGGCCTTTGTGATACAAACCTGGTTTCCTTCTAGGCAGTCCAAATGTTGCTGCCAAACTCTTCTTCCTCTGATGCGCTTTGTTCACGCTTCCTCTTGAGAAAATATCCTTATTGGATTTACTATACCAAAAACAGTTTTTGTTCTTCTGTGATTCTACACAGCTTTATGGCTACTTCTACCACATCTCTGCTTGTTTTTATTTTTTCATGTTTTGCTTAAGAGGATTTGTTTTTTCTCCTTTAATGTGGAATACCTTTCCCTCTTATGTCTTCAATACAACTTTTCTTTCAGTTTGCCACCCAAAACTTACTTTTTGTGAGCTCTTCCAGTCATCCCATGGAATTTAATTGAACATTTGGAGTTCTATGTTATTTAAGCACTTTTCTAGTCATGCTCAGTGTATTGCAAGTGTATAAAGACAGAAAAGTTTTTTGTAAATTAGTTTGGCTTTCTGCATAAAATGAGGCATTTGTTTAGAATGCCATTAGAATTTGTTTTGATGTTTAAATCTTTAATTATTGACATCAGAAATCATCAGAGTACTATAGTACTGTTTATACTATAAAAAATATAAAAGTGAGATTGCTCTATCTGTGTTTGATAATCCCTTATCTGTTCAGCCCTTATTTACATTAACCTTTTTTGGCTGTGATAGTTGCAGTGGTATATGTCTATTACCTATAGTTTTTTAAAATTATTCTTTTTTAAATCCAGAGTAGCATTCTTCACTTTTGATCCTTGATTTACAAATTTACTTTTGGCCACATTGAAATGTTTGTGTCTTTTCTCAGCTTACAGGATAGCACACTGTTTCATAATTTATGATACCCTCAGTCTTTGTCATGTATAAACTTTATTATCTATACTATTTTTCCCCATGTTTTTGTTGTTATGAATATCTAATAACTTTGTGCATAAGCATTAATTTCTATAGGGCTTACCAGAGGCATAAATGCTTCTCTTCCTGTTTTTTTCTTCTGATCTACTTTCATTTAGTTGCCCTTGGTTGTGTCTTCCCATGGTATTTAGATTTTATGTTATGGAGAGCAAAGATTTAGTTTAGTTTAATTGTCAAGTAATCTTAAGAATGGAAATAGAGTGGAGTGGAAAAAAGGTCAAATGCTGAAGATACATTGCAGAAAAACTTCCTAGAGCCCATGTGGATGTTGTTCTTGGAAAAGAGTCAAAAGAGAAATTGAAAGTTGGGTGTCCTCTAGGCACATATCTGAGGTACAAGATGTAGACTACCGAGTAGCTGTGGCATACTGATCTAGTGTTTTCCAGAGTAATGCCATCTCTAAAAAGAGTCAGACTGACTTTAGGTAATCATAAATGTCAAAGTTATTTCTTCATTTGTAAAAAATCTCTGACCAAGATTGGGCATAAACTGCATCATCACACCATAGTAATGAAGAATTTCATAAGCACAAGTTCAGATTTTGTCCAGACAGATTTCTTTTTCTAATGCAGTACAGGGCATAAGACACATAAGCTGTCTTGATACTAGTATAGCAGATGTTCCATGCTTCTTTCTTTCTCCTTTGAGTCAGAGTGCAACTGAAAAGTTGCTTGGAATAGGTGATAGAATTACAGAATCATAGGTCAAAGGGAAGCTGCAAGTTTTTGTGTTAGCTGTAGAAACTTAAAATCGGTAATTGTAAAACCTACAAAACCATTCTTTGAAACTTTTCTTCCCTCAGTTTTGGGGAAATATTGGAGACTTAAAGAACTGGTTTCTTTGCCATCAAGTACTGTTCATGTGTACAGTGAAATGCTTTCTTCATAAGTACAGTATGGATCACTTAGATATAATTCTGAAGACATTAATGTGAATGGGTTTGGCACTGAAAAGCTAGCCAAATACTATCCTATCCTCATTTTTATTAACTCTCATTACTTACATATAAATTATTTCTCACACTGCAAAATTTGTCTTGCCTATTTGGAAAATAAATAGGTTTTTCTGTTATGTCAAATAACCAGTGCTCTACACATCCTATGGTAAGTTAGATTTTATCATCCATATTCACCTGGAGTGCTGTATCCAGTTCTGGCTTCCCCAGTGCAAGAGAGAAATACTGGAGAATGACTAGTGCAGGGCCACTCATGAGGGACTGGAGCATCTCTGCTGGGAGGAGACACTGGGAGATAGGGTTGTCTCTCCCAGTAAAGCAGCAGCTCAGAAGGGTCTCATCAGTGTGTACAAGTAGAGGAGGGTTTAAAGTAGACCGAACCAAGCTGTTTATAAGTAGTGCCCAGTGGCAGGACAAGAGAAAATAAGACACAAACATTGTGCAAGGGAAGTTTCAACTTAAAAAAATAAAAAAAGTGCTGCCAGGGTGACTGAGAGTTGGCACAGGTTGCCCAGTGAGGTTGTGGAGTGTCTGACCCTGCAGATATCCAAAGCTGTCTGGATGTGGTCCTGCCCAGCCTGCTTTAGCTGACCCTGCTTGAGCAGATAGGTGGAGAGACAATCTCCAGTGCCAGCCTCAGCCTTTCTGTGATTCTATAATATTCCACTTTAATAGTCACAGTTCCTCAAGTCAAACAGTATGCTGTCTAAATAATGCTTTGAACATAGTAATCTCTTTCTTCCTTAAAATTCTACATTCTCCATTTCTTCAGTCTAGCCTCAATATGCTTCTTTTCTCTCAAGTGTAATTTTTGTTGCAGGTATCTAAGATATTTTAATGCCTTAAAACACTATCAAGAATTTGGAAAGGGAGAGGTGTGTTTCATAAATGATGAAACAGTACAAATATTTGGAGTATATTTCATCTATTCATGCTTTAAGTATTCCTGTTACAACCTCCCTTTGACATTTCTGAAAGCTCATTACTTCTTTGCCTTTTAGCAGTCAAGATGAAGGCTGTCAGTGGTGGAATTGAGATTTCCATCTGTTCATTATACCTTAAGTAGCAGAGAGAAAGAGCAGATGTGCTGCCCCAGGCTTTCTACTAATTTGGCTATCCAGCTGCATCTTTTATTTTAGGGAAAATATCTATAATCTCATACAAATATAATCAAGTATGTAAGGAAGTGCAGTCATCTTGGTTTAACCTCTAAGACTAGTTAGCAATCTTTAGATTCTGGCACAAGATACAATATCTTTTCCACAAAGGCAATGCATTTGCCATAAATCACTCAGGCCTGATTCGGTGAAGCATCAAAGCAGGCACTTAAGTTAAAGCAAAGGAGCAGTCCTGTTGGAATTCTCATACATTTAAGTACATACTTTAATAAATTAGCCTTTATTGAAGTAGTATTTTTAAATACTATTAGACTCAGTTAGATAAATACCGTTGAAAAATTATTAGGAAACTTTCTGGTGTAGAATTGTCAGCCAAGGTTTGTTTTTTTTTTCTGTAATCCAGACCCTTCCCCCTTTTTGGAAAGTGGGAAGAGTTACCATCTGGGCAGCAAATATGTGAAGGTTCATTTTCAGGAAAATGCAGCTTGTATAAGCAAAATGCCACCTTAAAGTACACACAATCAATGCAAATCTAATTTGTCCAGCCAAATTGAAACCTCTACCTTTTCCTAGTGCAGCTCTAATTTTAATACAGAAATCTGAGAACTTGTCCATAGAAACATCTCTTGTCTGGATTTAGCAATCCAGGCTTCTTGGAGTAGATGGTTCCACTAATCACAGTGATTATGAATAGCAATATGTATAACACAGTATCTTTCATACAAAAAGATCTGCAGAGGACTTCCCTGTGACAGCCCCGTACAATAGTTGACTACTGTTCAAGTGCTGCTGTACTTACTTCTTCTTGATAACTTTTGCAGAATTTAGAGCACTAAAAATCTAATTTGGAAGGTGTGCAGGTGCATGCCAACACTGGGGCAAACCTCAGAACTGTGGCTTTATGGTATTTTTCTTGGCAAAATAAAATTCCTGACAATCTGAACCAGACAGTAGTAATCACTAACTTTTAAAGATTGTAATCATGAAGTAATCAGGAAACACCCATTTTGAAACTAGGTTCAAATGATTTTTAAGCCATTTAGGATGACTTAAACTGTGTAATGTATTTTTTGTGCTCTTTTTTTTATAACAACAGTTCTTCTTTGGTTTAGTGTAAAGCCATTTAATTAAAATTAAAAAGTAAGCTTGAAGGACTTAACAAAGACCACTCTATATTTTGGGAGGGCAAGAAGTGACACACACCTTTAGCTACAGCTAAAGATTCACGATGAATAAAACTACTTGCTATTTCCAGCTGAGATGGATTTCTTTCTTGATTCTCTGTTTTTCTGATTTAGTCTGCTCAGACACTTGACCAATCCATCTGTTCAGTACCCTTCCTTCTCTCAGCCAAAAGTGTCACAGTGCCAAGTCTCCAAAGAAGAATTGAAGAGGCTGAAAAGAAAAAAAAAAAATCTCAGGTCATCTGTTTCAAATCTGCACTTTTAAGTGAATGTAAAACTGAAGGTAATTTGAGATTGTTCTTTGGTCTAAGTCACAGTTAAACCAGCAAAGTGTAACACTGGAAAAAAACAGTAGAATAATTAGGAGAGGTAGAATTACATTTTCAGGCTCCCACTTTTGACTTAGGTGGGGTCAGGATCAGGTAACAAGTGAATCAGTACAAATTCATGAGAAAGCATCACAGTAGTTCAGTTTGCTGTTTACTTCAAATTCACAAGGAACCATTTATTTACCCTGAGGAGGAGAAAGTACCAAAGTTTACAATATGGTTTTCTTCCTTGTCAGATTTAACCTGGGTGTTAGGCAAGCCCTAATACCTCTGCATTTGTGGAAGTTCACATGCTGTGTTTTTTCACGGCAGTGATCTGCCTGGGGCTGATGTTTGTGCGCGTCAAGAGTTGAGTCCGAGAGTTTGGCTCATGCCTGACTTTGTGTAATTTCAAAAGTATTATTTATTTGTATAATGTGCATTATGCCATATCTCAGTATGTGTCAGCCATCCACCTTCCTGCTGAGAGAACTGTTTCACAGTAGAGAGGGGGCAACTTGACACAATCCACGGCAGAAAATTGATTTGACAGCACACAGTGAAAATTCTTATGGAACAGAGGGGTGGATTTATGTTAAAAGTGTTTAAACAAGTTGATTTTATTATTCAGTCTCATATCTATGTACTCAGAGCATCAGCTTGTCTGTGTTCATATGATCTGACCAAGATCAAGATATGTGGCACTGAAGGCAAAAGGACCCTGGCTGTCAGTTCCTCAGTGCTTTTTCTGGGCTTCTGGTGATAAGTGGTGGTAGACTTGATTTTATACAAGTCTTCTATGCCTTTAAGATCCAACAGCTATGCTGGCATAGTTATTTTATCTCAGGGTATTACTTACTTCAGCCTTCATAAATATTTTGTGTCTGTGTGTCCTCATGTTGAATTTCTTCAGGTTTCAAACCATCTTCCTGCTGTGCCCATAGGATAAAGAGTGGCACTTGTGATGTGCTTTGATAGCGATTGTTGCTGTTGTCAAGGTGCACGGTGCTGGTCCCAGAAGTGTCTGTGGTGTGGCCTTTCCAGAGTTCAGGCCTGCTCATCTTGATGTAAATGAGACTTTTAATTTTCCTGCAGTCACTTTTGTTTTTCGTTAGCCATGTGTGCCACTGTTTTCACCTTTGTTCTGCTGCTTCTACAAGTAGTGCACACATTTCCATTCATGCTTCATTCATACCACCCTCCCTAATTCTGTTACAGAAGAACATGTATATGGGAACTGGAAAAACCTAAGTTATGATCAAGCCAAGTTCCTGACAACGTTGTTGTCTACAATACTTTAGAACAAATATCAAAATCAAAAAATAAAATGCAAATAGTTGCACCAAGAAGAAATAAAACTTCATAATTATGGTAACTTACTTATTTTGCAGCCTTTATGTATTACAGCCCTAAGATACCTGAGAGTTAATTCAATCAGGTATTGAAGTAGAAGAAATCTAGTTCAGGTTCACTAGTGACCATCCATATTAATCCTCTAATGGCACTTTGAAAATGCATGAGAACTTAGGATATGTTTAGAAGTGTTGTCAACTTATTGTCTCATAGGATGGACTTCAAAAGACTTCTATTTAAAGAGAAAGTAGTCCTCACTGCAGAGTGTGATGCAACCAAGCTGATATCAAATTAGGTTAAAAGACTATCTTTTTGTTGTAGCAATTATGTTAGTATACCACAAAAGCTTTTGATTTAACTACCTTTTTTCATGTATACCTTTTATGTATGTAGTGGCTGACTGTGAGCAGAGAACCTGGGTTTGTTTCTCTGCATCTGAACAACAACTTCTAAGACCACCAACCCCAAGACCTTCCTAACTGAGCACTGCTCTGCTCCTAAGCCTTGCTATTCCAGAGGCTGTGAAGTCCACACATGTAGCAGTGCTGATGGCTAGGGGAAAAAAAGGGAGAAAATTATGAGTCATCTCCAGCCCATTCTGCTCACTACTGCTGGGGTAGAAAGGCCATGGAGATGAATACTGAGTCTGTTTGGGATAGGGAAAGAGCAAGCAGAAGAGTGTTAGAAGCACTGGTACAAAGCAGAGCTGCACTGCAGACACTAGAGCACTGTGGTTGTGCCAGGGAATAGTAATATGGAAAGGTTTTGTAGAATTGTATTTGCTTAAGAGAACATGAATGAAGAAAGGGTCTGCTGCTGGTACTAGGGTGGGTGCTAAATGCTGCCATCTCCCCTACCATGCCTACTTTGGATATGTACTGAGCTCACTGGAGCAAGAACTGGTTTGGAAACAGAAAATGGCTATGAAATATAGTCCTATGAAAGTATGTGCGTTCTGTAGCTAAAATAAAACCAATGGTTGCCTACAGGGGACTAAAAAAGGAATTTTAAATAGAGTCCTTCATATGGAAAGCAGAGATGCTGACAGTTTCTATTAAGTTCTTTAGAAAATCTCTTCCTGTGAAGAATGTCCTGTCTGACTCGCTGGTCCAATTCAGGACCAAGAAAGTTATTTGTAATTTAATAATACCTCTTCTGGGAAGGTATTTGCATTGTAGAACTGGCTGGAGCTCAGTGCACCTTGGACAGATTTTTGTCCTGTGCAGCTGTAGCAAATCAGGCTGTTGGAGAGGTAGCATGAGTAGTACCATCTGCTGCAGAGGGACTGGGATGCTTGCTGGAGACTGTCTCATCTGGGCCACCTTTTTCCACAGAATACATATGCAGCACTTACTGTGTAAAACTCTAACCCCCTTGTTGAAATTGTAGTGGAAAAGGTGCTGGGATGGACGTATGACCTCACTGCAGCAGTTTAGTTGCCTTAGGAAATGCAGTTAAAGATGGCTTGGAGGAGAGCAGGAGGAGAAGGCAACCAGATCCTAAGAGTTGTCGGGAGGGAGGGTGGGAAGGCATCCAGGGAAAGCCCTGGCACAAAGAGGAGTTTGCAGCAGTGTTCTTTATGCTTTAAATCTGTTTTGAGCAGTGGGATATATGGTAATGAGCAAGCTTACAGCATTTGGAGCAGGGAGGAAGGAGACAATTTCGACATCGTTGTGGTGCGCTATAAATGGTTCTGGCTGGCAGAGCAGCTGCATGACGCATGAGGCAAGGAAGACAACGCCAGTGTTGCTATCATTTTGGTTTGCTCCCTCTTAGGAATGGGTGGCAGCAACCATTTCTGATGGTTTCTTAGGCTTTTTCAGATCTAGATGTGTATGAACAAAAAATCATAGTCAAACAGAAGTTTGGAAGCTCTAAAAACCTAAAGCAACCACTTGTTCCTTTAGGAAGGTTTCCAAAACAATAGCTGGCAGTAAGAGCAAATGATCCAAATATGCATCCAAAAAACCTTCTTTGCTGTAGAAGTAAGCATGGGTTTTACTGATCATATGGTTTGAAGTCAAAATGGTGCCCAGACTTTTATAGCTCCCACTGTCACCAAAAGCCAGATTCTTGAGGGTTTTCCCTGTTTGAGGTTTTTAAGAGCATTGAGTTGCCAAAATACTGGTACTGTATATTTGGGATGGTTAAAGAGCTGTGGACATTTTTCTCCAGCCTGTTACATAAAGATATACTCTGTAGAATTATTTGGAACATTAACGTTGTTGTTATAGACAACTGAATATAAATTTATTTATAAATGGGGAAAACTAAGCTAAGACTGTCACAAAAAATATGTTGTAAATTGGGAGTAGTATTGGAAACATCATTTTCTGGCAACCACACATTATTCTGTGGAATGGTTCATTTTAATCCATTGTCCAGCATTTGCCTCCCATACTTGATGACAAATCTGATGTTGCATGCTTGCCACCTCTTGTCTGCCTTTTCTCTTCATAACAAAAAGAAGGGAGATAGGACTTTGAACTTCTGTCCAGTTGGATCCTGATTCAGACTGCCTGTGTGACTTGGAGCAGGAATCTAAAATCCAAGTACACAGAAAGGCGTGGGTGACAAAACAGGATTTACAAGGGGAAACAGTGATCTGGATTATCACTTTCTAGGGACAATTTATATTTGTTTAATCAGCTACTGCAGTGACACATCCTTAACAGGCGGAAGAGAGGAATTCACAGCTACAAAACACTTGCCTGCAAAAATCCAGGAGTCCTAAGCAGGACTCAAGCCAAGCTATTGCTATCAGAGAAGTGTTTTCCAGAGCACAAAAACAGTTAAGTATTCATTAGCGCATTTGTTATGGTTCCACACTGAGAAGGAATGTCTTCCAGATTTTCCTTTTTTAACTTAGTTTTGACAGTGTAGGAGTAAATCTCGTAATTTCTTCTTGTTAAGACAGTTGGTGTCCACTGGATAGGTTCTTTCTTCTGTGACTGAACATCACCACGTCAACCAGACCATAGTACTGAGTGCCATGCCCACTCTTTCCTTAAATACCTCCAGGGACAGTGACTCCACCACCTCCCTGGGCAGCCCATTCCAATGTCTAATCACCTTTACTGTGTAGAAATTCCTCCTAATGTTCAGCCTAAGTCTCCTCTGGTGCAGCTTATGTCCTCTTGTCCTGTTGCCGGTTCCCCGGGAGAAGAAAGCGACTCCCACCTGGCTACACCCTCCTTTCAGGTAGCTGTAGAGAGCAATAAGGTCATCCCAGAGACTCCTTTTCTCCAGGACAAATAATCCCAGCTCCCTCAGTCTCTTCTCATAAGTTTTGTGTTCCAGCCCCTTAACCAGTTTCATTGCCCTTCTTTGAACCTGCTCCAGCACCCCAATGTCCTTCCAGACCAGAGTGGCCCAGAACTGGACACAGGATTTGAGGTATGGCCTCACCAGTGCTGAGAACAGGGGGACAGTCACTGCCCTGATCCTGCTGGCCACACTGTTGCTGATACAGGCCAGGGTGCCATTGGCCTTCTTGGCCACCTGGGCACATGCTGGCTCATGTTCAGGTTGATTCAAACAGTTACCCTTTTTAGTGGAGAAACCACAAGCTTATATGGTTCTTCAGAGTGTAAGAAGGGTGGAGTTACTGCAGAATGATACAGGAAGGAAAACATTGTTTTAGGTTTTGGCTCAACTTTCTGCTTAAAGTGATTGTGATAGTAAGATGTGGAATTCACAGAAGAATTGATGGGTCTTTTGGTATGGTCATTGCTTCTAGAACTGTGTGACATCTTTGTAGCCAATTCATTAGTGCAAAGGGATTTTCTGGCATGCCATGTATTAACTATTTTGTGTGACCTCATCCATTTGTCTCATCTGTTCGTGGTTTTGAGAACGAGAATACTCCAAGTAGAGAAACAGTGTGTAGTTTTCTTGTCTCTCATGGGTACCTAGCAACTGGATTTGATTAGACTTTTTGGAGAACATAGACCTCAAAATTCGCAAGTCTTGTGAAGTACTGCTGGTCATGGGCAGCACTGAAGTCTCAGGTTTTTACCTGAATGTCAGGTACTACACTTGCAATGAATAAGAATGCTGCTTAGAAATTTTTTCTTCTATGACACCAAAATCTCAGAGGCCCAGAGTTAGACTGCCTGCATTTTAATTAAAAAGCCATGATCTTGGGCTCAGAGAATTCGTATGGATAGTGTGCCCAGTATAGGATGAGTGTTTTCTACAGGGATGCTCATTTAGTATAACTCACAGGGAGTTTTGCTCTTTGTCTACAAAGGTAATGGATAAGAAAATGGAGGAAAATAAAATGCAGATGAGAAAATGGAATGTTATATATGGTAAAATAAAGAAACAGACTGGCCTAATGACATCCAAGAAACACATATAACCAAGCTCCAGGATTCCAGAGTGATAATCTCATTAGTTTCATGTTATTATGCAACTGTCAGCTCCTGGACCCTTATGGAAACACACAAATTCATGTCAGAAACTGAATCAGGTTAGAAATTTAAATTAATTATTGGAAGTAGCTCTAGTTTCTTATTTGAACTCAGTTGCAATTTATAGTGCTAGACTTGCCAAATTCTCTTTTAAACAGTTGCCTGTCATTATGCTGCTGAAGAAGTCCAGGTTTTTCCATAAAACCTGAAGATGTATTATTTCAGCAGGGATTGCCATTCCTGCCAGTGGAATCCCCGTAGATTTGGCTAATTATAATATGGCTGTAAATATGTGCTTTCCGTGGAAATTAATTTAGTCACGGGAATTTTTGTCCCTTTTTTAAAAAATACTGATAGCTTTGCTTAATGTGGTTGCCAAACACATGTATGGTTTAAAGAAAAATTCAATTAATGTATTTACACTGAACTGCTCAGTATTATGTACATATTGCTTTCCTGGATGAAGCATGAACTGCTTCACTGTCTCTCATGGATTTGTGCTGTTACCAAATGAGGAGAGCCTCCTTTAGGTTAATCAGGATGTGTGCTGTTGAGATCTTGCCCTGTTGTAAATGTCTGTGAGCTTGAATCCAGTCTTTACGTAATCTTTGTCTAGAAATGTCTTCATTGTTTTGTGGGATTTTTGCTTTTGTTCGAATAAAGTACTTGAAAATGCCATGTGTGAATAGTAGGCAAAGAATCCAGAGGTAGTACTATCAAAATGCCTCTAAGGACTGGGGGATGTTTACAAGAGCATGAAGTGATAGGACAAGGAGGAAAGGCTTCAAACTGAGAGTAGGTTAAGGTTAGATACTGGGAAGAAATTATTTACTGTGAGGGTGGTGAGGCACTGGAACAGGTTGCCCAGAGAAGGTGTGGATGCCCCATCCTTGGAGGTGTTCAAGTGCAGATTGGATCAAGCTCTGAGCAACCTGGTCTAGTGAAAAATGTTGCTGCCTATGGCAGGGGGATTGGAACAAGATAATCTTTAAGGTCCCTTGCAATTCAAACAATTCTATGATATACAGTAGTAATATTAATTTAACTTCTTACTAACTTTCATTTTAAGGGTAACCTTACTGGCACAGCAGGGCAATTGTTCACTTGTTAGGTATTGGCATATGAGTCTAATGCCAGGAGTCTTCAATTTCCTTACTAAAAAAAAAAAATAGAATTATAGGGTGGTTTGTGTTGGAAAGGACCCTTTTTTGTTCACTAGCTAATTGCTCAGTGAAGATTTCTGTTGAGATGTCTACAGAGGGAGGGATGAAGGCCTTTTCCACTGATCTTCTATTCGTAACTTAGAACTGAATGCTGTTAGTACTGTAATTATGCCTTCTAAACATTCTATATGAACATAAAGACATGAAGATACAGAATATAACACAAAAAAAATTGAGTTGTATGAACCATATTATACTTGTATTCAAAATCTGACCACAAATGTAATTAGTTTTTTGAAGTATAATTTTGAAACTTTTTAAACGTAATGCATAATTTCTTCTTTTTCTAGATATGGCATGAACTGTCTCATTCAGTTTGAGGATTTTGCTAATGCCAATGCATTCCGCCTCCTGCATAAGTACCGTAACAAGTATTGCACTTTCAATGATGATATTCAAGGTAACAAACTTTTTATCTTCTTTTCACAATTGTGTTCACAAGCCAGAAAAATAAGTCTTGATTTCCAGAGGGAAAAAAATCTGTTAGCTTTGTTGTGATATTTGTAGATGTACAGGTCACATTTTGCCCTGGGTTTCCTCAGCATGGGTTTCTGTTGAGCTGTGTTTGATTTTAACGTTTCCCCTCTTATTTACACCTTGTGCTTTTTTTAGGTGTTCACTCTTTAGGGTTTGTTTTTTTCTAATAGTTTATTTTGTGCATGGCTTTCCCATATAAATTATTGACTTCAGATCTTGGAGCAAATGTCAAAGCTTAAACCTGGACTGTACTTCCTTGTTTTTTTGTGACTTCAGTGGCAACTGCTCCACTATTCCTCCATGCAACTGCATTGATAAGTGTCAAACTGCATTTCAGTTCTTAGACTGACAACTCAGTTAAATATTCATGTCATTTTCCTCACAGTCTCCTTCAGTTTTAGAGGGAAATGATCCCCTTGACTCTGTTTTCCCATCTGAATCATTTGTGGCAGCTGGCAAAAGGAAAATATCTAGGATGGGAATAGAATAGGCATCTTCTTCCTTCCCTCCTAAGAAGACAGACAAGCAGGGCTGAAGTGGTATGTGCTACTGCTTGGGTTGCCAGTCAGGATAAGAGCACTGGAAAATAACTTTCTCTGGGACAGTAAGTGCACTGGCTCCCATCCTTTTGAAGTGGCTGGAGTCAGACAAACTGCTGGAGAGAGGTACCCAATGAGGGCCCTGGGCATTCAGCTGCCTCTTACCCTCTCAGATTTCCTTGGGTAGATGAAGGTCCCCAGCAGTGACAGGATCAAAAATGGGAGTTAACCTGTCCTAATTTCTCACTGTTTTCAGTGACACTTTGAGCCGACCATTAGGAGTTTGAGTTTTCCAGAAATCATTATTGAGTCATGCTTGGGATCTAGGTCTTGTTTCAGTGACTCAATACATGGCAGTGGATTCAAATAGCCCTTGTCTTTTGGGTGTTAGGGACTTGTTTATCCACATGAACTGTGTTCCTGTTACAAGCCTGGCTGCATTTTACTTCTGCATCTGAAACAGATTATGGAGGACAACCTTCCAGATGGGAAATAAACTAATTATAAAATGTCATTTCCCTTTGTAAGAAGCATGGTCTGAGTGTAGCCATGGCTACAGCAGTTCAATACAGCAGGGCAAATAACATCTGGAAGTTTCCCTGGTTGTTTAGAGCCCCAACTCCCACAGGGAATTCCCTTTCCTTGCAGGACAAATGTCCTTAGCCCAAATCAGAAAGACATTCAACTAGAATGTGGTTTCACAGAAATGGAAGGGAAGCTTTTCAGCAAAAGGTACCGGCTATGGGTAAACTTATTTGACAAGGCCTTTTGTGGCACTTCATTCTCTCTCATGCACCTGGGAAGGAGGTGTCTTCATGTTCAGAAGGGTTGGAAGGTATCTGTTTGGCTGTTGTCTGAGCTGCTGTAGCAGCCATCAGTCTTCCTTAGAGGTGCAGCCACGTGCAGTCTTCTAATTTATTTGTTTTCTGCAGTCTAATGTGTGCTTGTGGGGCCTTTGATATTTTCACAAACAGTGTCTGTGACTTTTGGTGATCTCCATCCTTAATATTTGTGTAGCTTCCAAGAGGCGAAAGTGGATGCATTTGTTCTTCTCTGATCTCTGTCATTTGTCTTCATGTCCATGTAATTACATTCAGTAGCTCTTTTTTTTTCATAGGACATCATCTTCTCCTATAATGTGGAAATAGAATAACACCCCAAATACAGATCCACTGATCTTTTATCCCGCTTTCTATTCCCGCTTTATAAACTCTAAGGATCTTTCACCTGGCAGTATAGTGAGGATGGATGGTGCTAAACTCTTTATTAATCTTTAGAGATTTTCAGGTTATAAATGGCATGGTTGAAAGGCTGCTTGAAAGAATTGCTTTTCTCTGTATGCATGTTGTATTCTCTATAGCAGAAAAGCTGACAAGTATTGTCAGACCAATAAAAGCAAAGAAACCCAACACTGCATCTAATTTACCAACATCTTCTGAAGATAGTGCTTACACAATATTTTAAACACAGTTTCTCCTAGTCCTAATATTTGTCAAGAAAAAGCTACTCTAAGATCTAAAGAAATGTTTAATATGTTTCATGGAAAGGCTTGAGGATTTTTGGAAATGAAAATCATTGAAAGCCCTGGGTTTAAAACAAATAATTTTATCTGGTTCTTCCTACCTATTAGAGAACCTTTTCCAAAACTGAGTAGGGTTTGATAATAATTTCCCATGTGGGAGAAATATTAATTAGTTTTGTAATGTCAAACTCCACAACATTCAGAAATTCCTGAATTAGATGAGGTTGCTAGCTTTGCTCATCTCCAATACATTTAGGAAGGAGGAGTCATAAGGAAAGGGTGGAATTTTCTTGAAGATATATGTGATGGTTTTTTTCACTCTCCAACCCCCGCCTGGGAATGGACCAATGGGGCCAAACAAAGCTGTTTCTCAGGGTGGAAGATAATCACCCTCAAACAAGGCAGGGTTGGGATTCATGGTTTGAAAATTCCCTCAGAGAAACGAAGTTCCCTTCCCTGTTACAAGGACGTTGAACAAGTCTCTTAAGATCTGCTGAAGAAGAAGTCCTAGGTAAAGGCAGTGCTGAAATCCTGCTCGTGGGTGGGATTGGCTTGGGCCATACCTTCCTGCCCCTCACAAAACCAACTGGAGCAGTGCAGGGTGCCCTAGTGCTTCCTTTCCACACCCTTTTTGGCTTTGGTGTGCCTGTAGAAAGACAATATGCTGCTCAAGCACAGTCAGTGCCTTAAGGCATGTTTGCATGTCTTTAGAGCTGTGCATTTGTTTTATGTGGGTCTCAGTGCTTATCATTGTAGTAGCTGGTTGTAGTGATTGCTGGCATGGATACATTTCAAATAGTGCCATGAATTTCTCTAGCCTTGCTGCCTCTATGCAGGTTAATTATTTCAATTATTGTTTTGATATTTTTTTCCACTCCTGTATTTTAAAATTGTCTCAATTGACAATGACAAATTCCTGTAGTAGAACCCAATCTACATAAAATAAATGTTTCACTGTTCAGTAATACCAGAGTTACAGCTCTCTTTCACTGTGCCCACAGTTGCAATGCTTTCCCCCGTTATGGACACAGAGTCTGTATTTTATGCCAATAAAAATATTTACACGGAGAGATTGCATTGGATTGGAATTAACTTTGGTATCTGTCATGACCTTAGATGTCATTAGTTTTTAACAGCTGTGCTGTTTAATTGCATCAACATTTTATGGAAAGAAAGAGACCTAAAATAAAAATGTAGTGCACATATAACTTAATAAAACCATTTAATTGTACGTGTTTGGTTTAATTTAAAATATATGTTAAATGTTCAGCAGACTTCATTTGGATAATTAGGAAAAGTATACCTGGAAGTCATGACCAATTTGATGTTAATTCAGTACCATTCTCAGAAATCAGAATTTCTCTGTCACAAGACTTCTCCTTTTTAAGATTTAATTCTTTTTAACATTAATATGAAGAAGTATTCATTTGGTGCCTGGAAATTCCAGTTCTTGAAATCAAATTGTAGAGAAGATTTAGGGTTTGTTCTTGTGGTTGCGATGGGCGTGGGGCTTCCAGTTCTTTCTCTGACCCAAGATTTGGAAAATGTAGAGTTGAATGACATCTAATAGCTCATATATTGATATCGTGTAACTCAAGTTTTGATACCATGTGAAAGCTGTAGAACACTTCTTTCATGGACATTGGCTTTCAGAGACGTTGGCTTCCAAGTGAGACACACTGAGATTTTTAAAATAAAATAATGTTTAAAATAAAATATTTTTTAAAAAATCCTATTAAGACATATGCTTTAGGGTATGTGAAGTGTATTTTTCTTTCAGTATATTGTCAGGATATCACCTCTCCATTACTTGGTGGTAAATCAGTATGCTTTCAAGTAAATCCGCCACTGTAGGTTTTGTGTGATTCTCCATGTGTACATGCAAGTACATATATGTACAAGTACTAATTTCCTGCTCATTATGGGTTTAAAAAAGAAATCCATCTTCACTGTATTCCTCAGCAGCCAGCTGCATCTCTTAAAAGAGAACTTTTGAACTACCCACAGCTGTAGCTCACAAGTGAGATTACACCTTTTTGATAGGATCTTTATTCTCCCCCTTTTCTCAGTAACTGTTAGAGACGGGAATGGATTTTTTTTCCCTTGGCACTCTGTGAAGTGTTATTTGGATGACTGGACATGTTAACATGTGATTTCTATTATGCTGTGTATTGAGAAATATGAATTTTACTTTTACCACTTCCTAATCTTTTAGTCCAGAATGAATACCTCAGATTTTAGAATGTGTTGCAGAAAGTTCTCCCTTCTTGTTCACTAGCTTTTTAAGATGAGGTAGGCAAAATGACGTAAAGGAACTACTAATATATGATTACAAGTTTTATTTTTTGAAACTTTAAATAATGGACAAATGCTTCAGTGCTATAAACCATTTCCCACTAATTTAAGTTAAATTACATCCAATGTAAATGAAGTTCTTATTCCTGATGTTTTGCAGCTTTTCCCCCCATTTTTTTTCCATATATATCTGCTGAAAGAATAGTCTGTACTCCAAAGCATTTATAGTGTGCCATGCATTTCCTTTGATGTACTCATGCTCAGTTGTGCAGTTTGCAGTAACAAGGCTAAAGACTCTTGCAAGAAAACAAAGACTGGGTATAGAATGGTGTACCTTGAAATTTCACACCTATTGTATTAATACAAGACAGAACTCACCTTCCTAGGAAACGATAAAGAAATGTTTGCTGTTGCAGCAGTTGACACAGCTTTAGAAAAATACCCTTTGCTAAATTTGCTTTGATAATTCTCCTAAAATTTTGTGGAAAATGTATTGGGTTTTCAAAATCATATTCTTGAACAATATCTATCTTACTTGGTACACAAGGGATTTAACCTGTGCTCTGGCCAAGCCAATTCTCTCCTTCCTACAGCAATGACTGTCAGAAAAGCAGCAAAATTCCGTTTCTGCATCATGATGTTGGCAAGAAGTGGTTCACATCCGCCTTGGCAGATGGATGTGAATTGCATTTTGATTCTTTTCAAAAACTCGAGTCAGTATCCAGAGTGAAATTTAAGGTCACGCCGTTAGTCAGAGCAGTTCTGGTTAAACAGATCTGCTATTCAGGCTGGCGGTGCCCCCCTTTCCTTAGGAAGGAATAAGGGAAGCTGCTGACGAGGAGTGATGACAGCCGCTGCCAGCAGCAGTGGTGGTGGGTTCAGTAATCTAATAAACTGGGTTATTATCCCTCTTAGAGTCAAAAGGCTGACAAAAATTGGTGTGGACTACTTTGAAATACTCTTTAGAGCAATTTTGTGCAAATCATGATTTGAGAGAAATGCCGTATTTAAACCTTTATGTATTGCTATTATAACCTTTGTTCTGAATCACCCTCATAATGAACATAGAGGTAAGGTTAGCTCACATCACATGCAGATGTTCAATGCAAAATGTTATTGACATTCAGTCTAGTATTTTATTTATGTTTCATATATCTTTTCTTTTTCCTTAAAACCGAAGGTGATATAGTAATAGAGTTTGTAAAACTATCCCCACTGGTAATGCTTAATGGCAGTCCATTTTTCTGTCTAACAAGCTTAGCAACAGTACATCAGCCCTGAAGATAAGTGGTATCCCAGCATTCCCATTCGTTATAAATCTATGGTGTTTCATTTTGACCCCAGAAAGCAGCTTGAAGAGCAGCTTTCACAGCTCTCTGAGAAGTCCTCTGATGGGGCAGGGTGCTGTGGTGGCCACAACTTCTGTTTGTCTTCAAGGGCTGGGAAACAGCGACCTTACAATGCTCCAGCTCAGCTTTCCTTTTCAGGAGTCCAGATTGATGTTCTTAGGAATAAGCTATGTTATGTAGGCTCCCTCCTCCTCCTCCCCTGCAAGCACAGCTGTGCAATAGAAAATAGAAGAAAGAATTTGGCATCCAATGAGGCCATGCAATTTTTTCTTGCTGGTTATGAAGATTGTTTGGTAGAGTACCAAGGGAAGCTGAGAGCCTATTTCTGACTCTTTTGCCATTTTTGATCTTTGCCAGCTTGGCATTTGCCAGAGGAAGAGTTAATTTCATCTGAGGAAGAAACAAGCTAGTTCTTGGAGACTATGGGATGCAAGTGTCTCAGTGTTGTTGTTCCCAAAGCCATGCCTCAGAGGAACTATTTTTAAGATTTTCTTTTTTTTAAAATTTAGAAATGAGGGACAGAACAAGTCATAAAAATGACTAAGGAAGTAAAAATGCCAAATTTGTATGGTCTAAACATTAAGTGGGCTGAGAACAAGGTGTCCTGTATTACTTATGATTGAAAGGAAAAGTCATAATCAAAAGCACGTAACAAACTCTTTAGTTCTAAAGGCACATGTTTTTTAACTGTTTGGGTGGATTTATTTCAAAAAGTGACTTTCAAACCTTAAAATGTATTTTTAAATTTTACTAGGCGTTACCTTTTATTTTTGAAAAAGTAACCATTCTTGAAACTCAGATGATCCTACCTATAAACCACAGATTCAAACCCAGCCTTCAACACCCAAGTGATGTCATTTAAGAAGAGGTTTGCCCAGTACCAGGCTTCTTGCTACTTCTGTTCTGTTAGTTCCTGTAGTTTTTGCTACATGTATTTGAAAATCAATGGTCTGTGTGCCTGCAATATGAATGCCTGTTTTGAGCATCTCCTAGAGTTTCATGTGGGGATTACCGCTATTTCAGCTTTAAAATTCACTCAGTTTATGAGAAAAGGGACTTGTAAATAGCAAATTTAGGGGAGCTGCATGTTGAGGGCAACTGTCCAATGTGCAGATTCTGGACCAAGTGCTTTTGGAGGTCTGGTCATAGCTTTTTCACACTTTTTATGAAGGAAAAATCAGTAGCAATGTGAATTTTCCTCTCAGAAGCAACCAGGTGGCCTATGGGCAATTGCAGTTAGGGCAGTGGTGATCAGAAACAGACTTGTAGGAGCCAGCAGATCCTCTCCTTGCTAGTTCTTGCTAGTTTCTTGAAGTAATTAAAGGCCTCATGTTGGTTTCCTTGGGTCAGTCAGTGACAACTGCAGCCCAGAGAAGAAAGAATTTGGTTCTTATTTCCAGAACTGGACATTGCAGGGCCTGTGTTCATGTCCCTGTGGATCAGTTCTCTCTGAATCAGACAGGCATTCTAAATCTTCAAAGGCTGTTGAAACTCAGTTTTTGACTTTCAATACCTAATTTTTAGTGTCCGGACAGCTTCTTCCTAATGAAATCAGTGCTGTCTGCTATTGGTTGTTCAGGTGTCCTCTAAAAAAACCACATTGAGCACAATTTTACTGCTGGTATTATCTATCTCACTACCATATCCCCATCCACAGAACATCTTTATAGGTTCTGTGAACTTGTTGAAAGCTATTGTATTTTCTCAGCAATTTTTTCCAGTATTTAATGGATCCAAGTTCCTTGCAGGAATAGAGGCAGATTTTTTTCTTGTTTTGGTCCATCTTATTCCTGGGCTTTAGTGATAATAATTTGTGAAAAATACAAGGTTGTTGCTCACAGTCAGTAATACATGTAAGGCAGTCTTCCCTCTGCAGAAGGCTTTGCTGGGGAGAAGGAGTTGCCTTTGATCTTTGGGTCAGAAGAGCCAGATATGAGGTCCTGGGGACTAAATACAACTTTCTTGAGCACAGCAGAGGGTCACAGCTTGACTCAGTAGTGCTGACAATTCACCTGCAGTGTAGGGTATTGATTTGGGTGCAGCAGTTCAAGGAATGGAGAAACAGTTCAGAGGAGAGAAATGAGTGCTATGTGTTTTAGAAAACTTAACTTTCTGAGAGAGTGGAAGAGTTGGAAGTGTTCCACATAAGAAAAGCAGGTTGGGACACCACTAGTCCTCAAATATAATACCTGACTTGTTGCAAAGACAAAATAACAAGTTTTTTAGTAGTAGATAAGAGGCAAAAAATAGAAGAAGAAGTAGAAGAAGAAGAAGAAGAAGAAAAGAAATGTTTAGATTTGAAATTTTCAACCAAAAGTGTAGTTAAGCACTGGAATAGTTTGCTGAGATCATAAGAGTATTCGAAGGAAGACCTTAGGGACAAGTTAGACAAAGCTATGTCAGAAATAACAGAGGTTTGATTGATCCTGCCACTGTGAACAAGTTTGAGTTCAATGCCTGTTGGAGTTCTTTTTATTGCCCCACTTTCTATTAATAGCTGTTTCTCACAATGAGGACTAAAATTTCTCCATTCAAAGACAGACAGGTATCTCATTCTCTCTGGTTCTGATTTGGAGGAGAAAGGCCTCTACTGGCTAAACTAAAACCAAACGTTGGCCTTTTTTTCTCTGCATGGTGTAACTCAGGGATAGATTTAAAGGTACCTCCAATGTTTTAGATGATAGTAAGCTGAAACTGCTTTCACAGTGGACTGAAGTCTGTACTCTTTCAGCTAGCTTAGCTTCTCTGTAAATGTTCAGTTCATTGTTCTGCACTGACAACCTTCCCATGAGAAGTGAAGTTTTATTTTAGTTTTGTATTTTACTATACTTGGAGTGTATTGTTGCGGTTTAGCCCTGGCTGATGCCAAGGCTCCACAAAAGCCCACTTCCTCCCCCTCCTCCCCCTGCAACTGGACAGGGGAAAGGAACGTGTTACTAAGCTGAGATAAGGACACTGAGAGAGAAGAAAACTCTGATGATTAACAGACCTTCTCCCCCATTCTTCCTCTTCTTGGCTGACTTTGCTGGTATCCATATCTGTTGTTTCTTTTACATGCTGTACTCCTCCTTCCCTGCCTACAACTACATGACTAGAGCTACATGGCGCACGCGTGCGTACTCCGGAGTTTGCTTCTTAAATATGTTGTCACAGAGGCGTCACCTTCCTTCCTAACTGGCCCAGCTGTGGCTTGCAGCACGTCCATCCTCAGGAGCCATCAGAGATAGGCCCTGGCTGGACAGCTGTGGAAGCTTCTGGCAGCTTTTCACAGGAGCCATCTTTTGGCCCCTACCACACCCAAAAAGCCAGACCCCCTCAAACTACCACATGTATCTGTTTGAAGAATGAAGCCATTGACTTAATTTTCAGTATTTGGATTCCTTCGAAATACCTCTGTCTGAACTCTCACACCCTTTGCTTCTAAAAAAGGTCATAACCAGAAGATTTTTAATAGTTTGAATAGAATTGAATTGAATTGAATGACTAGCCATTATGCAATCCCGTAGAATCAATCAATCATATTTGATGTAATGTTACTCTGATGACATTCCCACTTACATTTAACTTTCGTAAGAATAAAGTAGAGCAAACTCTAATTCCACTCAACTATTTGTTACTGCCCTCAGTACTTGCATCTTTTAGCCAAAAGATGCTGCGGTATTATTTAAAATGTAATGGTTTGTAGTTGTTTCCAGAAGAACCAAATATATTAAATTAATTTTTTTTCCATTTCAGGAACTGCATCTGTTGCAGTTGCAGGTCTTCTTGCAGCTCTGCGCATCACCAAGAACAGGTTATCAGATCACACAGTATTGTTCCAGGGAGCTGGAGAGGTGTGTATTTTTATACATGAGGAAAAACTGTACTATGATGATTTTCCTTAATACTTAATTGAGTTACATGAGTCCACTTAACAGGAAGATTAAATGGGTAGAATGGTCGCTAACACCTGCTGAATGTTATTTTTTAATTCAAATGTCAACTTACAGAAAAATCCCTGATCATCTGGTGAAGCCTTGTATTTTTCAAAAGACATTTTTTGGAGATCTGCTCTCCTTTTAGAACTTGAGGTTTTAGCTCTGCAGCTGTAAATTATTGAACTGCTCTCAATAGAAACAAACAAAAAATTTTTGAAAAATGAGGATATACACCAGAGAAAGTAAATAAAATGTATTTACCCAAGTTAGTGTTACTTAGTAAGAAGCAGTGCCCCTTTAATTTTTTTTTTTGGTCACTGAATATAGCTTTTCAGTATCCTGCACATAAAGATCATCCATTTCTGAAGATCTTTATGCACAATATTTTTTATACTTATTTTTCAGTATTAATTTCTAAGCCACTGACACACAAATGAAGGTTGTGCTTATCTACAGTGTGGCTTGTCATCTCCTGTACAAAGTCTACAACCCCATGCAAGCTTCTTTAATTTCATTAAATTTTTGGTGCTACGTCTGCAGTTTTCAAAACAACTTGTCAAGGCCTTAGTCAATGCCTGAGTGCATCAAGACTATCCATCTCTCTGGAGTTCCTTCCCCTGGTTTTGTTCCATGTTCAAGAGGCAGATGAATCCATGGTCTAATGTTTATTTTTTTGTCAGTATTGTCAGTGTGGCTCTTGCTGCAAAGAGGTAATGCTAGATTTCATCCCTGCCACAGGAACTGACTTGTAATAAAACTACTTACTTCTTAACAAAAAAAGGGGAAATCTCACTTGGTTCTCGTTGAAACTCAGGAATAAAGAACAAGAAACAGAATTGGCCCCATAAATATGTACTTGAGTCCATAATCAGAAATATTGAGTGGTCTGTTGGCTTGTTTTGTTGCCTGGTTTTCAATCTGTACCTGTATGACATTTAATCTGTTGGAAGAAATGTTATAAAATCCAGTAAGAATGATACATGTTTCAGCAAAATATTGATAAGTGAGGTTTTTTTTACCCCTGCTTTGACTGGGAGCACAGCCAAGTCTAGAGTTACAAAACACATGAATAGCAGGTAAAAGGAGACTTACCTTTCTGATGGACATTTTAGAAAAAGATAAGAGCAAAAACTCTTTTAAGAATGTATTTTACTTTCTGGCATGCAGACTGTTATTTCCTTCAGTTTAAATTACAAAAATTTGAAAGATGAAAAAATATTTCCTTACTCTGAGATGAATATCATAGAATGATGGAATGGAGAATGGTTTGGATTGGAAGGAACCTTAAAGATCATCCAGTTTGACCCCTGCTGTCATGGGCAGGGAACTTTCCAGTCGACCACGTTGCTCAGAGCCCCATCCAACCTGACCTTGAATACTTCCAGGGCTGGAAGTGTCATTATGTGGAATAAATGTTAGTTCTAGCATTTTCTAGTTTCCAGTCTAAACATTTATTGCACCCTCCACACTCTAAGTGCCATCTGAAGATTTATCTGTACTGTGATTTAGCTATATGATTTAAGATTTGTCTGTGCAATTATTCTACATTATGGTTTCTAATAACCAAATGGCAACAGTTCATTAAGTTTACTTTATGAAAAAACAATGATTCCGTTTTATTGTTTAATATAATTAGGAAACTCCTCTAAAACAGTGGGTAAATGAAACAGGTGAGCAGGAGATGTCTTTAATTTCTTGTTTTGTATGCTGCTTTTCTTCTTTTTCCTTCAGGCTGCACTGGGGATAGCAAACCTCATTCTTATGGCTATGGAAAAAGAAGGGATATCCAAAGATACAGCTACCAAAAGAATATGGTTGGTTGACTCAAAGGGATTAGTAGTAAAGGTAATACAGTTTTATCATTCCTTTAAATATCATTATATTACTTGCACTCTATAGATAAAGACAAGAACATATTCTTTGTGAAAGCAACTGCAACAATATATCTCTCTTGGCATAAGAAGTTGTTTTTCTTTTCTAATGTTTATTAAATTAGTGACAGACTGCCATGTTACTTCAGGGTGGGAGGATGATTATGCTTGGAGTTCATGCTCAATTTCTATTAGGGATGAGCACATAATGAAGAAAATTTTTCAGCAGTTCATTAAAAAATATGTAAGAGAAGAAACGTTCAACTTAGGGGTTTAGTATTTCCCATCTTAATGCGACTATTATTTGTTAGCACAGTTGTGCACAAAGATGTATAGATACATTACTGTGATGGCTGGCAAGCCATCCTTCTGCAAGAACTGAGATTCATTGCAACAAATAGCTTCTCTGCACAGTGATATAGCTCATGTTGCAGATGTTGTGGTCTGCAGTGCTATCAACACTGGTCAGAATTTGAAGCTGCTGAGAGACTTCATCAGTCACCCTTACCTCATTCCTTCCATGTGCCAAAATAAAGAAACATATGAATTCCATGTGCCAGAATAAAGAAACTGGTATGTTTTAAAAGGTGGTTATGTATTTAATGGTTTGTGAGCTACTTAAAGGAAATGGATGAGAGGACAGTTGCTTTTGCATTTTCACCTTGCTGGTTGGTTTGCATTACTTGTGGTTATCTTTGCTGGTGCCGTACTTTTGTGCAGTGTTCTTTGGCTGTCTGACATTAAAGGTCTTTTGTGGGTCACATGCCTTTGCATCAGGAGGATGCATTCTGCAGTCAGTATCTGTTGGTTTATTCAACAGCATCACAGCACTTTTCACTCTAGTGTTAAAGGGAAAAAAGGCATTGAGATGGGCAAATATTACCAAGGTTATCTTGGACATCTCTTGTCAGAAGGCACAAAAGTAGCCTGATCATTTACAGAAGAACGCAGGTATTTGCCACTATCTAGAACACAGACCTTTTATCTGGTGCTTTTTATGTTTCTTTAATGAGTGTTTTTAATCCTTTTGATTTTCACCTAATAATTTTGAAGTGATTTTGCATCCAAACATAAATAACTGAAGGCCTGTGTATGGTCTGTGGCTGTTGAACCTCAAGGTGTTGCACCATTTCTTTCACCATAGAAACTGGGATTATCAAGTAATACAATTGCACTAAAATAATCTCCTGGTATTAAGGAAATAAACTGACAGGGGCAGAAGTGTAGGAACTTCACAGCCCCGAAGCAGTAAAACACTCCTGGCTGCATGTCTGTCCAGCCACATTGGTTAACCAGCCTTTCTTCTCTTTCCCTCATTCCTTGTCCCTGCTTCTTGGCACCTCTCACTGCTAATTTGCCAGTCAGTTGAGAAGCTGGGTTGTTGCTCTTGGTATGCAGAGACTCATTCCTTTCACAGGTTCTAAATTTTTAGTGACTCGGCGACTGCATTCTTTCCTCACCGCCTTCAAGCTTCTGCACTCTCAAGCAGTGCCAAAACCAATCAGTATCTCACACTGCTTATTCTTCTTGGTGGAGCTTTAATTTGGGTTTTGTCCAAAAAGCAGTCCACTGAATTTCATGTCTTGCCTGGAGTATATTTGTGAACTGTTTGCGATTGCCAGACATAACAGCTGTCTGAGGTAGATTAGGGCTGAATTTGTGGCCAGATGTTGATGCAAGCAGAAGGATCCAACAGTGCACATTTCAGGTTGTTACTTGTGTTCCTGGAAGACCTGGCAGCACCAGTTTTCCCATCTGGCTGTCCTGGGGGGTTTGAGAATTGGTGGGTGCTTAGTGCTGCATTGTGTTTGAGGGGACATCTGTCAGTGCAAGGTCTGGGCTGGGCATAAGGAAACATGTCCATGTTCTATAGCTCTGCAAGTCATCTCTTGGCTTTATTCTCCAGCAAAATGTTCTCCCCTAAGAGGTTAAAAAGAAAAAAAAAAAAAAAAAAAGGAAAATACCCTTCCCCCAAAGAAAGAAAATACAATGTAAGCCTCTTGAGGCTTGAGACTTAACTGCTGGGAAGTTATATATATAGCAAGTAAATAATTAAGCTATTGCTGGTTCCTTTTTCTGGCCTGAGAGAGATCACTGTGATTTAGGTCCGCTTAGGAAATTATTTTGGCTTTAACTGATTGCAGAAAAATGCTGCAAGGCTGGAAGGACTTTCCAAACTCTGAGATATGAGATAAGAGAAGTAAAATTAAGAAAATTTATGAGGGTGCTGTACAATCAGAAGAATTCCATTATTACAAACCTTTTCATTATTGCAAAGATAAGAATTGCCAAGATCACAGCATAGATCAGCAGTTAACCAAATTTTGCATAAACTAAACTGACACTTATTTCTTACTACTAAGGACATGTATCAATGGAAATCTGTTCAATAAGAGCCCCTTCAAATTGCCTTACCAAAACCTGCTTGATCAAAAGTGTTTTACTTGAAGCAGGGAGACCTTTTCAGTCCTGGAAGTATTCTGATCTGTTGCTTTAGAAATATGAGAAATAACAGAATCGCTGAAGACTCAGCAATTACTTTGTCCAGCTAAACTAATTTTTACATCATTTATATTCAATGCTGTCCTTTGATCATTAATTTTGCAATGTGGGATTATAGATTTAAACATGGTTTCTCCTTTCATCTACTTTCTGTAGAATTTCAATGAGTTCTAAGAAAAATAATCTTGAAACTGTTGTTGACCTGGCTGCAGTTTCCACCTCTTCCTTCTTCCCCCACCCTCAAAAGCTGCCACGAAGTCACTTATCAGGCTTTTGTTGCTGAATTTTTCCTTTGTGGCTTCTTAATTTTAGTTCAAGTGCAGCTGTGTTTTCATTTTCCTGTTAATTTTATTTTCCCCCCATGGGAACCATCTGTTTCCATTAAACCAAGCCTGATGACCAACTTTTCTGCTATGTTGTGGTAAAAGAGCTGGTGATGAAGGCTGTGTTTATTATGCTGTCTTTAGCTGTGTTCTATACTTCATTCTAGAGAACTTACAGTACTGTAGATATCAGTTTGGGGTAGATGTTTGGTCTTTTAAAGTTTGTTCAGAATGTTTTCACCTCTAGAAAGGAATTGTTTTCCAAAGGTGAGTGAGGAAGGTTTGCAGATCATATCATCATTAGAATTTTGCCACTTAAACCATGTGACTCTTTGAAACTTACTGTCTTAAGTATCCCAGTGCATTCACGTGGAAATTTTTATGTTTAATTAAAAGACACTTTTAAAGTTGCTTTTGCACTCTTGTGTATTTGAAGATTATACATAAGCACTTGGGACTCATCTTCAGGTCTGAATTCCTGAATTTTCACACGATCACATTCTGTTTGATGAATAATCTTTACCTATATAAACACATTGATGGGTAATGTCTCCCACATTCCATTGCCATATTCTCAGTGTTCCCATAATTTTTTTTTCTGTTAATCACACTGATTACATAAATGTGTGATGTGTGGTGAACACATTTTTTGTCTTCATTAAAGCTGTCGTAGTGTCATTTTTAGCTATATTAGTGGGCAAATTTTAGCCCATGAGCTTTAAAGACAGTAAATTCTTTTGTGTCAAGTATTTGAGAAGAGACAGAATGTGATAATCAGTGTTGAGATGTTCATGAGGTTCACCATTGTCTGAGTGTTTCAGTAATGTGCTGCAAAAGATTTCCATTTTCTTTGTTTTTTTTTTCTTTTTTCCTAAGGCACTACCAAGAACAGGGTAGGGTGATAGGCAAGATGGTTCTTGGAACTTCCTAGGAACATGATACAGATAATAAGGCATTTTTAATATTTAAATGGACTTGGTAGAAATGCGCCCCACCCTCTGCCAAGGATGGCTGCTCCTGTGCTGAGGATGGACACACTGATAGGAATGTTCCTGGGCTGAAAATCACACTTCTCTTGAAGGAAGTTTGTCTGTAATTTGCAAGGTAGCATTACACTTTTGTACACACATAATCAATCTCTGGTGCACAGAAGTTGTTCCTTTGCATAGGGATGAATGTCATCCTTAATTTTAAAGAGTATGCCAACATGGAGAAATGTTGCTTTTGACAGCTTTGTATATTATTCTTTCTAGCACAGCACAGTTATACTTCTGTCTAGTCCAGTGATTTGTATTTTAAATGTCTATTAGATATGTGATCTTCTCCCCTGTATGACAAGCACAAGAATATCCACTGAGGTGTGATGATTGAAGGCCTCAGAATATTAATCGTTCTAAGAGGAGGACTGAAATAGATGCCAAAAGTTTACCAATTTCTATGATCCTAATTAGTTAAAATGGAGGTAACCAGGTAAACCTGTTAGATAATCCCATAAAAAGATTTCATTTTTCCTCCTCCTTCCCCCATTTCATTATCCCCATATCATTATATGGCAATCTTATTTGGAAAAGATCCTCACAAACAATTAACTGGCAGTGGATATGACCCTGATTAAAGTTCATGGTTTGGTCAAAGCTGGGTACATACACAGTTCAGTCTTTGCTTAGAGAATGATAGAAGAGAAAAGGGGACATTTGGGAATGACACCAGAATTTCAGTGCCATGTAGGTGTAGTCACTTCCATTAGAGTCAGCAGAGCTCATATAACAGGTGAAAGAATCTTCAGAGCTCACAATTAAATATAATATTGAACTGAATACCATCCAGACTGTCTGACTCATATTGATTTATTTTAATTTTATCAATAATCGCTCTTTTAAAAAGTTTCCATTTCATTCTAGATATGAATTTGATAATGGTTTTAATTTTGACTTTCCTCTATTACTGTCTGCCTGTTCTGCTAGCTTTTAATTATTTCTAGCTTTCTTTTTATCAACAGTCAATTATTCTGACACTTCTGTTCTTGATCAGCTCTTTTATGGCTGACTGCAACTGGCTGGGACTTTTTGAGCCAAAAAAATGATTTAGATTTTAGCAAAGATGCAATGCCTTGGGTATCTCCAAGGCGCCGCAATCACTCAAAGCAGTTTCTGCCTTATTTTACTCACATAACATCCCAGCAAAGCAATCCTTGTTTGCCTCGTCACTTTTTCTGATGTCTGGGGAATTAATCTGTGCTCTTTCATCTTGCATTTATCGTGTTCTATATCAAGTATAAGTTTTGCAAAAAGGAAACATTAATTTGTCTCTGAAAGCTCATGGCATTACTCATGCTCAGTGAGTAATGTATGAAAACAAGTGAGGACAAGGCAAAAGGATGATTGGTGGGGTGTTTCTCTAAAAGAGACACCACCAAAATCTGTTGCCTTTCTTGGCATGTAACTCTTTCACACTGTGTACATCAGATGTACTGATGAGATGGGGACCTAATGTGGGTGGTTTATAATTTCTGTTGCCCATTCTCTGTTACTGAAATGAATGAGTTGCTCAATTTTCTGTTGTTCTGTGGATTTGTGATTTGCTCTGTTTCTCAGATCTTATCTTCTTGAAATAATTGTCTTTATAAATTTTGTCCTGCCTGTTAACCTTGTTAACCTATTAAACATGTGTGTTTATTTACATGGAAAGGGTACTTTATTAAGTCCTTTACAGGACTTAAACAGCCCTCGTCTTCTAACAGTGTTTTAAAGTCAAGACAGAATTATGTTTCTTACTTTAATTGTATGTTTTACTGCCAACAATTAGGACACTGGCTTCTCAAAATGTTATGGTTTCTTCACACAGTTGGCAACAAACCTTTTATGAGTTCTGTGTCCAAGTTGCCTGGTCTGGTTTTAATGTACTCTCTTCACCTTTAGGTGTTAGATGATGGGCCTGATCAGAAGGTTACTGTCACTTTATAATTAGAGCCTCAGTAGGGGGTTTTGGGAGGGCTTGCATGTCTCTTCTTTTTGGTTCCTAAATGAGGTGGCATGGGAGTGCCTGTCACCTGCAGGCCCGTGGACTTCAGTCAACCATTGCTCAGTGAGTCCATGTCCATACCTCCATCTTTTTTATTTTGCATTTTGTGCCTCCTTGTACCTGATTCTGTCATGGAGTTCTGGCTAGGGGGAGCCTGGCCTGTCCCCTCCCCGCCCTCTGTGCCACTGCTGTCCCTTCCCTTTCATGATTCTGGGAAACTCCCCAGGGAGGTCCCTCTGTAGTCCCTGCCTAGAGCTCTCAACGTCCTTTAGACCATGAATTTACTTGTGATGAAAGAGATGAAAAGCCATGTAGAGACCATCTCCCAACACGGAGATATTTCACCACCTTCTCCCACGACTCTTAACCACATTTCTTTTTTCACAACTGCTTTTTTGTTTGTTTTGTTCTTAACTCTTCAGTAGGGAACTCACAGGAAAAATGCAAGTAAAACCAAAACATTTGCAGTTGGAAATACTCAACTTACTAATGGACTGCTTTGCTCTCTGATCTACAGTTCCCATGTCTTTTGTGGTTCTCACGTCTTCAGTATTTAAGAACCTCAAATTATATTATTAATTTATCTGCATACTGATCTCCGATCTCTTGTTTAAATAAGCCACAGTTGACACAGCGAAATGGAGGCAAATGTTTATATAAATAGATTTGTGCCTCCCTGGTTGTGAGATGGGACGAGTGCCAGTGCTGCCTCTAATGTGGGGCAGCAGAGTGGTCAGGCTGCTCTGGTTTGAGCGCAGCTGCCTCGCAGCTGATGGAAGGAGCAGTTCCTGGAGAGCTCCCAGCCCTGCCCCTCTGCCTTGCTGGCACAGAGCTGCTCCTCAGCCCTGCTTTTGTGGCAGCCCCAGCAGAACCAGCTCAAACGGGCCGCAGCACTGGGCTTCACATTGTGGGTATTTGTAAGATTTGCCTCCTGTTTTCTAATTTCCCATATAGATGGCTGCTGTGCAGTCTGATCTCCTGTTTTTACAGCTGTTTTCTATGAAATTTCTCAGGGTTTTATTGATGGGTCATTTTTGTTTGTTATATGAGCCTCAATTTGGCTATAATATGATGATATGAATAGCTTTCTGTGAAAACTGTGATGACATTTGCTTGAAACCTAATCCCTGTTG
The DNA here is from genome assembly GCA_013398175.1 of Climacteris rufus. Lineage (NCBI taxonomy): Eukaryota > Metazoa > Chordata > Aves > Passeriformes > Climacteridae > Climacteris > Climacteris rufus. Next base: position 1,497,156 of record VZRZ01001244.1, read on the forward strand.
ATCAGACACTAAAACTAAAAACTTCAGAACCCTCCCTAAAACTAAGAACTGCTTTCGTTTTAAATCCAACATACAAACATTTTGTTTCACAAAACTATTAACTACTCAGTCCTGTTACTTTATTTTACTCTTAGAATTGAAAGGTCCTGGTGTTCAAGTGATTATGCTTTGCTATTTGTAATAATCATATGTAATACCAGTGACTCTGATCCATTAAGGAGTAGAGACATTTTAGGATTGCCAAGATCTTTCATACATAATGTCACAATCAGAGAATGCTGCTGTTGTTTCTTTATCTCTATACTTTATCTGCTGATCCAACACAGTCCACATTGTAATTAATTTCCTAATAAAGAATTTAGTCCATACTACTTTCCATCTGAAATACCACGGTGACTTCTAATATATCTGTTTTCAGGTTGCTTTGTTCACTTTTGTTCAAATCCAAAATATCCCATAGATTTCTTGGTATAGAATCATACTGTAATAGAGGCAATAATTTTCCACTACAAAATAATTTCTGGCATTTTCACCAAGTCTTTGGACTTAAGGTTTATTAGTTTTCTTGAGTGTTATTAATATTCTCAAACTTCAGCATTCTTATGAAAGTGTGTTGTATAGTTTATTCAGGCAGGCTGATTATGCATTAAAGATACTATGATTTTCATTGTAATACATTAGTCTTTAGCAGTTTTTTGGTTGGCTATTTTTGTTGTCTGTTTTTTTTTTTTTTTAATTCAAGCAAACTTACTGTAGTGCCCTGTGCAAATTACTTATTTTATAAAAGATAAGAAAATCACAGATTAATGTATAACATTGCAAAGTATAAGGAAATCTTGGTCCTTTTAAAAATTTCTTTCTTGGGATGCTGAATACATTTGGGAAGTAAAAGCAAAAAGAATATATAGCCTCTTTTTCTAACTTTGCATTCCTCTTTCTATTGAAAGAGTTTGTGAGTTTTTATCTTCTGCTCTTGCACAGGTATCACATTAAATCTCTTAGTTCGTCTGTGGAATTCAGTGTGAAAGACTTTGGATTTGGGTAGTGTCACCTGATGCAGGAAAGATACATCTATCTTTATGAACATCTACATATGTTATACATAGTGGAAAACACAACACAATACAACTTAAGATAGCTGATGTTGGGCCTAGATGAGTCTTTATACAGCTATTTGAACAAGAGTGCAATAACATCCTTTGATAGGAACCCCTGGAAAAAATCTCTCCCAAAAAATCTCTCCCCTGTGTGATGAGCATTAAAGTCCTTCAGTGAAACAATGAGACTGTGTGGAGGCTTGGTGTACTGAAAAGGGCATGTCTTTAAACTGCTGATTTTTCTGAGCCCTCTTCATTGACTGAATGAATTTTTAATAATTCTGAAAGAGCAAGGCACTGGATTTAGAAGATAAATCTGAATGTGACTGAAGATGATGTTTCTACTTAAGACTCAGAGCTTCATATACAGTCCCAGAGCTCATTCTGACTCTTCAAAGTATAGGGTATTTTACATTTTTTCTTTTCCCTATTAGAAGAAAGAAAATATCACTGCAGTCTGTGCCACATTAGTATCTTAGGATTATGGAGATGCAGGCAAACCAGAACAATTTATGATTTATGCTGCCTTGTGTTGATCCTCTACAGCTCATTTCCTAGCAGCCAGAGTACAAAAGCTGGCTAAGCCAGGGCTGGGAATGGAAATGTCAGAAGATGGGCTCTGCACTTCTGTAAGATGTTTTAGTCAGAGCAGCTCAACACTGACAGGTCCATCTACTTTGCATCCCTTCAGTGTCAGCAAGGAGACAAGACAGCATTCTGCACAAATCCAGAATTGAGATTTCTGCATTTTGGCTCCATCCTCTTCTTTCTGCTGGCTGACAAAAACTCTGTGATTTCTTATTCCAGCTATAGACATTTGGAGATGGATATCTGGAAGCTTGTACTAAATGGACTGGCAAGCCCTTAGTTTGAGAAAGATGCGCAAAACTGAATTTTTTCTTCCTCCTGCAAGCCCTTGCTTGCCCTGTTGTCAGGGCACAGAGGAAAGCTGGTCATGCTCTTGCTGCCACCTTTCTACTTGGTGGAGAGCAGAACGCAGAGTTTGTCAATTTGGGAAGAAAAGAAATACTGTCTAAAGCACTGACCTCTAAATGTCAGAGTTTTGTGATCAAGTCAACTGGCTGGTCTTGAAGTCTTGGACAGTTTTTGCAGAGGTTTTATGTAGCTGCTTTAGGATCACTGAATTAACAATTAAAATACTTTTCTGACACCTCTCCTATGAGGAAAGGCTGAGAGAATTGGGATTGTTCAGCCTGGAGAACAGAAGGCCCCAGGGAGACCTTCTAGCAGCCTTCCAGGACCTGAAGGGACCAGTGAGAAAGCTGGAGAGGAACTTTTTAGAAGGACATGGAGTGATAGGACAAGGGATTATGGCTTTAAATTGAAAGAGGTTCAATTCATATTAGATATTAGGAAGAAATTTTTTACAATGAAAGTGGTGAGACATTGAAACAGGTTGCCCAGAGAAGCTGTGGATGCCCCATCCCTGGAAGTGTTCAAGGCCAGGTTGGATGGGGCTTGGAGCAATCTGCTCTAGTGAAAGGCATCCCTGTTCATAGCAGAGGGTTGGAACTGGATGATCTTTTATGTCCTTTCCAACCCAAACCATTCTATGATTCTAATCTATTTTAAAATATATATTAAAAAACCCATCTAACCATGTAAGTTCTTTGATAAACTTTTTCCAAGTAAAAATCTCTGTGCACATAGCTGTTGTTATTTTTGCTAAGCCACACAATTTAATATTTCATTCTTAATTAATATGCTAGAAAAATATTTACTTGGAGACATGATCCATTCTGACTAATGGGATCAAACTAATTCAGACCAAAGCTGAATAAATAAATAAATAAATCATTAATTTTTTTGAGTTTGACTTGTATTGAGTTTTTTTGTTTGTTTGAGTGGGTTTTTTTAGAATAGCATGTGTGAAATTAAGAGCAGATAGGGCAGAAGTGAATCTGACCTAAGCTGACCAATCTGGCTAGCACTAGCTAGAGGCCTGAAAAATGTTACAGCAGATCACATCCTTACTGTTTGAGTACTCATTTGTAGCTAATTAAATGAGAGATCATTGTCAGTGTGAGGCCTTTGAATCCTTGGTGTTGCATGAATAAATGTTTTAACACCTCCTCGAAAGCCAGTCAAGTGTAAAACTGTATAAAGAAGTAAATCTGCTTCATGAAGGATTTTGGTTATTTGTTTTGACTAAAAATGAAAATGAAAGAATATCAATATCATTTTTATTGACTAAGATGTCAGCCTGATCTCTCTGTTATGCACTGTGGAAAAAATCAGTGGTCACCTTTCCCAAGTGATCTGTCCAGATCTGCACATCTGGAGGGGCTCAGAATTACCAACCTGCCACAGCCTGAAGAATGAGCTGGTCACAACTCTTGGAGATGATTTCTTTATCCTTGGTAGCCCAAGGCAGACTTCTAGAGGTTGGGTTTTAAGGCCAGATGGAAAACTGGCCTCCTCAACAGCAGCATCATGAGCCTTTAAGGAATTAGCTGAAGAAACAGCCTGGGATTGGATGGTGGCCCACAGCACCCACTTCTCCAAGTGAAACCTGCCTCCAAGTAAGGCTCCACCAAGCATTTCAATTCCAACCAACCAGCAGATTAGAATGAGAAGTGGCTTTTATTATAGTATTTTGAGTTAATCCTAGCAACAAGCTTTTGGTCTGGAAGTCATAAATGTTGGGGTTTTCTTTCTTTGCTGACTGAAAGGAATGCCTCATATGTTTCCCTTGAAAACATTAAGGAAAATTCCTGCTTTAAAATGAGATGGGTCTAAAGTGTGTGTGCAGACTGTGGGGACATCTGCTGGGATGCTGGGAAATGGCACACTGCAAAATGCCTATGATGGTGGAATGATTCAAGCATGAATATGCCAAAAATTATTAATACTGTGGCATTCCCTCAGGGCTGACAATTTCACATTTTATCCACAAAGGAAACCAAGTGCCCAGATCTCAGTGTTTCTCTGGTAATCGCTCTAGGAGAACACTTAAGACCTGCACAAGCCCATCCAGACATAAAAGTCTGTAGAAAAGAGGAATCTCTGGAAATGCCCTGTAATCACAGGTGAGCCTGAAGAAGCTGGCATCATGTGGGGCAGAGCAGCTCAGTCAGCCCTGGCCACATAACAGCCTCCTGCAGCTTCCTATGGCACCCTTGGGATGGAAGTGCTTTCCCTGCAGCTGGAAATGAAAATCAGCCTCTTCTTCTGCCAACCAGCTCTTGCAGTGTCTGTCCCAGGACCAGCAGAGAGATGGGGCTGGCACAGCCTCGTTGCCACTCTGCAGAACTGTGGTCTGAAATGTAGCATCAACTTTCTCGGTTTTGTTAAAATCGAGCAAAAATGCCATAAAAAAACCCTATTAATGGCTTATGTCTGATGGTATATGCATCCCTAAATTGAACTAAAATTTTCAAATTCATGGACCTTGGTCAAATTGTGAAATGAATTCTGTTGCAATACTTCAGTGCAGTCTTAATGAATTTGCTAAGATTAAGGAAACTTTCATTTTACCGTTTGGAAAAGGTGTGGCTGGGGAGATGATACATATCTGTCCTGGCTATTTGGTGAAAATTACTTTAGCATTCAATTTTCCTCGTGTACTTTTCTGTATATCTGTTTAATCTGCTTCTTTCTGTCTGATGGTTGAGGGGCTGGAACTGTTTTCTAGACTTGTGCTTGAAAAGTGCCTTTGCAGTGATGTTTTTTGCAGGCATGAGACTAAAACGAGGAGTGCAGGTGTACACATTTTAAACTCTCCTGCTGAAATTTTCAGATGTCTGCATACAGACAGAGCTCTGCATATTTAGACAACGAATGGAATTTTCACAAATTCTGGCCCCTTCTTGCCCTGCACTCTATGTTACTTACACTGAGCTCAAATCCTCTTTGCAGCCCAGTCAATGTCAATGATACTCTGTAGCCCTTTCTCCTGTATCTATCATATTCCATTTGGAAACCTTGTTGGGCATCAGTGGGTGGAAATTGTCAGTAGAGATAAGGGTGAAAGTTTTTTCACAGCTGAGTCAACTTTGTTAATGCAAAAACAGTGCACCAGACAGCTGGTTAGAATTATTTCTATTCCATCCTTAATAATGACTGACTTAAATATGAAAAATGTGAAGCAAAGTATAGGCTCCCCTATAGTCTAAATACTCACACTATGTAGTCTCCATACTTTTAGACAAAAGCAAAGCTGAAAATGCTAGGAGAAACTATTTTTATTTTGCAAAGTTATGAATCACATGTAATTGTTCATATAGATGTCAATACAGTGGCATTCTACAGCTTTTACAGATTTAAAGTAAAATTATTGTCTACTGCTTAGACAAATAGATTAGTCCTAAATTATCCTAAGCATGTAAGCTGTACACAGTGTAACTTTGTCTGGTATGATGGATGCAAAAGTAGAAATGAAAATAGGATGCGTTAAACCAGATACTTTGTAAACTGATTATCCCAGGCTATTAGGTTCCATTCAACTTAAATGTGTTTTTCTTGTTGTTCCTTGCACAGGGGCGTGCCTCATTAACGCCTGAGAAACAGCGTTTTGCCCACGAACATGGTGAAATGAAAAATCTAGAAGATATTGTTAAAGATATAAAACCGTCCGTGCTAATAGGTAATTTCTTTGACTTTAAAGCAATGACCTTATTCTTTCTTGGGAAAAAAAAGGGGATGTGGCTTTGTCTGAAGAGAAGATCAAGTTTCTCTGAACAGAGTTTACCTTTGTGTGTTTTCAGAAAACACTGGGTGCATAATGGACTCTATTAAGCAACTGAACAAATAGTAACTATTCAAGCATGTAACATTGCTTTCATTCCAATCCATCCATTTTACAAGAGAAAGAATCCGACTTGGTTTAATCGTCTGATGGAGGAGCTGACCACCTTCCTAAATTACTTCTGATTTAATGTGGATGGTGTAATACAAATAACCTCAAACTCAGAGTGAGAAAACTGAGCTAAGCACATATAAAGCTGTGTGAATATGAGTGTGCTGTATCTGAGTCTTCTTCATATTTAAGTCCTTAGCCAGCAGTCCTTTATGCAGACCAAAATGCAGATTTTACAAAGAGCTTTTCTTTCGTAAAAGCTGAAGGATTGTGATCTCAATAATGGATTGCTCAGATCTCTGTAGTTTGGTTATTGTATTTCAGTGACAGTTTCAGGAATGAAGTGCAAATAATCTTGAATCATTTTTTTATAAGTAAGACTTGAAGATTAATCTATCTGGCTAGTAAACTCATTCATAAAATGCTAGAAACACTGAAATGGCACAGTGAAAATTATCCTTCACTTTAACAGCTACCTTTTTGACTGTGCCTAGACCTCATTGTCCTTGTTCAGTAAAATCTGCTTTTGACAGTGATCATCAGTGAGGTAAATGAAGTTTATCCTTTCCTATGCTACACGAAGAGATGACTGCAAGAAGAGACCAAGTGGTCTAGAGAATTTCCTTAGTAGGCTATAAGGCTGAAAAAGCTAGAGGGACAGAAGAATAGAATGAATGAATATTATCCAGATAAAGGTGTATGGATGCATAGGGAAAACTTGCTGTCATGAAATATGGATGTTTACAGTGTATCATTTTTATATATAAACCTACGTGACTCTTCCTTAAGGTCACTTTCTCTTGTCAGTTCTGTATAATGAAGGCTCTTCCATCAGAAACAGCAATTGAAACTAATACTGGTTTTTTTTTGGTTTGGATGACTAGACATATTCAGTATGTTGCCTGAGATAGCAAGAGTCCTGGGGGAATAGGTTGATAGTCCTTCGTGCCAGTGTTTTACTTAGCTCTCTCTGTCTGAGCAAGTCCTCATATACATTTCATTGCCTGCAATGGCTCAAGGACGAGCCTTAATTTAGCTTGATCCAGTATAAGAAATTGCAATTAAAAAAAAAAAAAAAGAGAGAAAGAAATAGCCAATGCGTATTTTGTTTTAACTTTAAATCTGAAGATAGTTGTCATTCTTACTATTGGCTGTTCAGAAGCAGTTTTAGAAGACATTACACTTTTGGCAACTGAAGATTTAACCAGAAACTAAAGTGTATAACAGGCTCTTATATAAGTGGGTCAAAATCATGACTGCCTTAATTGTTCATCAAACACAGAGTGGCCCAGCTGGTCTAGCAGAGCTTTTGCATCTAAGAGTCCTTGTCCATTCACAGCAGGTGAAGTACAGAGAGCTCAGAGTTGCAAAAAATAGTCTTGTGTGACAGCTTATACCATGCTTCATGTGGAATCAGTAGGAAAATACTCTGAGATGCCTTAAAGAAATGTTAGTCCTTGTAGCCAGCTCTGGGCAGTGAGGGCCCCCTTCACCTCCCTCCAAGGACCTTGTGCTCTCCTCAGGCAGATACCAAGCTGTCCTTTCATCCTGGGCAATGTCTGGATGCTCATTTGAGCATGAGTGACAAGAGAGTACTGACCAGAGAGAAGCCCAAGTTCCAGGCTCTCCTTTCCTCTCCCAGCCTGTTTTTTAATTCATTTCCACTCCCCCAAGAGAGTGAAAACCAGCTCTTCTTTCCGCTTTTGAAAGGATGCTGTGTGGAAAGCAGAATAGGGTGTCAGACGCTGGGGTCTCTGAGGAAGAAAGAGGTTACCTTCTCTCCAAGCCAGGTGAGAGGGGCCTCCTGGAAAATAAAGATCCTTAGTTTTGCTCCAAGATCTGTGTATCTGTTTTTCACTGAAGATGTGGGGAGAAAGAATCTTATCCTTGGATTCCCAACTCTTATATATTAGTCCAAGTCGGGTGTACTTGGCATCTCAAAGCCATCATTCACCCCCCTCTTTGGTTGTGAATTGTCTGAGGTCCAAGATCTAAGTACTGGCTACGTATCTGCAATGCACCAGAAGATACTTTCATGCTGCAAGACTGGCATTCAGTTCCTGTGAAAAGCATTTATAAGTGTGGACAGCATGGGAAATAGAAAAGGATCTCTGGTGCGATGAAAAGGGATGCATTAAAAAAAAATTGTTGCTGTCAGGGAAGGCTTAGACTCAAAATTGGGATTATTCATCAGCTCAGATGTAGAAGGCAGAGACTTTACTCATCATGTCAGAAAAAACTGAAATCTGGCACACTGGATTTGGGAGAAACTATTCAGTCTGTTGCATAAAACTTTAGGACCCAGAGTTGCATCTGTCTGATCCTTACTGGACTTACCAGCAGTTTAGGTGATATATTTCTATTTTACACAAAAGGCCTGAGAAAAGTGAAAGGAGAAATTCACCAGATGGTACAGGGGCAAATAGGTTCTGCCTTATGGTGGGGATAATACTGAAGTTTCACTGTTGCAATACAAAACTTTATTTTAAGCACATGTTAGGAAAAAGGTTAAACTCCATTTTGAAGAGGGAGAGAGGCAGTAAAAAGATCTTTTTTCTTTTACAAGTGACTAATGTGAACTAATTTTATTTGTCTACTTCTTGTGTTTGTGTTTTCCTTCTTTAGGAGTTGCTGCAATTGGTGGTGCTTTTACTAAACAAATTCTTCAGGATATGGCTGCTCTAAACAAACGTCCTATAATTTTTGCTCTCAGCAATCCTACCAGCAAAGCAGAATGCACTGCTGAGCAGTGCTACAAATATACAGAGGTAACCAAAGATTAACATCTCTCCAATGTACGTCATGAAAAGTCAATCTAAAATTAAATTTAAAATGGGAGGAGGACAGAGGGTGGAGTAGCAAGTACTAATCATGTCTTTGTCCATGGATAAAATGAGTTAAATTAAGTAACAGATTTTTCAGATTTTATCAAGACAATTTCACTGAAATCGCTACATGCTTGCACTCTCATAAAAACATTTCATAGCTTTTATTGGTGTCAGGCAACACTCACAATCTTTATTATAACTGAAGCATCAGTCACCATCAATCATTAAAGACTTTGGTCTGTTTTTGAACTGTACCACTGTGTAATACATACACACAGTGGCATGTTTTTCATTTGAGATTTTATAAATACCCTTTAGGGTAAGAAAATATTTCAATACATGAAAGAGAATCTTTAAAATCATTCTTTATTAGGAATTGGGGTAATTAACTCTTCTTACAAAGTTTTCTATTATATAAACATAGGTGAAAATTAAGAGAACTGTGCTTGCTTATTTATTATAGAAGTGCCGATAAACACATTATCCTGTAATTCAGTCTAGAATTTAAAATATATGAATTCCTGACTGTATGAGTTTCATAATGGATGTGTTTGGATTTCTTGTCAAACACAGGGCAGTTTGAATGACAGTTTCTCAGTGTCTAAAAGACAAATTTAGCATGTCCATTCCCCACTGCACAGATGCAATTACAGCACAGTGCAGGAGCCAGGGAAGCAGCCTACATGAAGCATTGGTTATAGTGGCTAACCACATGTGGTAAACAGAGCAAAAGACACTCTGAAGTATTTGATCTGTCACCAAAACATATAATAAGCAGGCCATGATCATAGTGCATTACACCAAACCAAACAGAATATTCTTCTGAAGAGCTGAATAGCAACAGTGGCGTATTTTAAAATGCACATTTCCAGTTCTCTAAAACAGGCATAGATATTTCTGATACAAAGTGCCTATGAAATATTTGACAGTGACATTTATCACCTTAGCAGTGCTAGCTTAAATAAAGGCTGGCTTTCCTTCCCCACCTTCATTCACTGCTTAAATTTGAGGGTGCTCCCTCCCCAGAGAGGCAGGAGCCAGGGGCCTTTGGGCTGCGGACACAGAGCCTGTGCATGAACCCCCACATGAACTGCAACAGAAACTGAGTTAGACCCAGTTCTCTTGTCCTCAGGACAAGTGTTATGGTGTAACTTGTACCCATGTAGCTAAATCCTCTTAATTCCCCCAAACAGGCTGCCTCTTCCATGCTGCCTGTTTGCACCGGTCTGGGCACAGTGTCTGGGCCCTGTCAGCTACAGTCCTACTTGGAATTACCCAAAAATCTGCTGAGAAGCATTCTAATGGTTTATCAGTACTGGGAGGTGCCTGATTAGGTGCCCTCCCCCTACTCAGTTTGTTACAAAGAGGGGACCCCCAAAAGTCCTGGCAGAGCAGGTTCCACACTAACTTGTGCTGTAGATAGCACAATGGGATGATGTTCCTGGGACAGAGATTCCACCTCTGTCATTCTGTTGAGTTGTGGAATGGGTGCAAGGGCCTGAAGTGGGGGATTGGGAAGAGACCTCTGCCTGCTCACAGCTCCTCAGAAATTGCCCCATCCAAAAGTGCAACATTTAGTTGCCTTAGTGTCATTTTTGTGGATGCTTTGCTGTTGGGAAAAATATCCAGTAGCATCACCTGTTGCTATCATGACAGTATTGTCCACTTTGAGTTGTACAGCTCTGGATGTATACCTGCTTTCCATGTGCCTTCTTCTGGTACGGATGCACAAAGTGAATAATGACTGCTGGCTTCAGTTTCTCCCCTTCTCAACTGCACAGGTAGGGTTAGACTGTCACAGAGAATCATCAGTGATCTCCTGGAGCAGCATCTTCATGTTCTTGAGACACAGTCAGCCAAATAGTTCTAATGGTCTCTCTGAGAGATGCTAAATAGATGGAACCCAGCTTTCACAGTAGTGTGAAAAGGATTGGAAAGGATGTGTGAAATATTTCAACAGCAATTTCTCAACTAAGGTGTTTTCTTTTTCTCGTTACAATTTAGGGGCGTGGCATTTTTGCCAGTGGAAGTCCTTTTGATCCTGTCACTCTTCCAAGTGGAAAAACTCTCTATCCTGGACAGGGTAACAATTCCTATGTGTTCCCAGGAGTTGCCCTTGGTGTTATTTCATGTGGACTGAGACATATTGGAGAGGATGTATTCCTCACAACTGCTGAGGTACTGTATTCAAAATTATTTAAATTCCTTAATTTAGTAACTTGTTATTAATGAGCAATTAAGCAGGAATTTTTATCTTTAAAACTGAAAATATACTGCTTTCTGTGTAAGGCCTTTATTTGCAAGGTATGGGATTTTTTATAAATTCTATTTGAACAAGGTATTTTTTAAAAGTTAGTGCTTTGCCTAAGGTCATCTGACATAAACTTCACCTTCTCTTGGGAAGGAAAAAAGAGAAAGACTTCTGTACTGTGTTACCTCAGGTAAATGCAGATATGTACAGTTTGCATGCACAGGTGCATAGGTTTGCTTTTATATTGACAGGAATTATTATTATTGGTGTTAATATCTTTGGGGTGACTTGTGTGTGTGTTTTGCTTACAAAAATGGTTTGAATTTGAAATAGAAAGCTCTGGGCAATGCATGTTGGTATGACCATGACCGTGTCCATCCAAAGTAGTTGAAAGCAATAAAAAGTCTGATACTTTAGGGTTTTTTAAAGGGTATGGAAATAAGGAAGAAGGATACCCTCAGTTTGCCACGTTAACTCCAACTGACCTAGAGTCACTTCAGTGGGAATTCCTACCCAGTGCAGTTCATATCAGTTACAATCCACAGAACTTCATCAAAATGCAGTGTCCTAGTCTTCTAAGAAGCTGTATAAGCACACTTGGGAATATATGGGTAGTGTAGGCAGTACACAGAGGAGGCCTCAAAGCAATGAAATCAGAACATCAGAAATACAGAACAATGGAAAAAGAGGAAAAAAAGCTGCACCAATTAACAGATGTGTGAACTCCTGCAGCTTCTCTAAGAGATCTTCTTGCTTCTTCTGTTCTCTTCACGGATTAGAGGGAAGAAAATGGTCTGTGGCTATCACTCAAGGGCAGCTGATAGGCAGTGTGATCCTGTGACAGGCCATATGTCATAGAAGCTTTCTTAAAGGCTGGGCACTTGCATTCTGTCCTTGCTGGACATCAGAAGGTCTTTTAAGGTGCAGACGATGGCATCTTCAGAGAGATTTGCTAGCAGCCTGCCCTCTGTAAGAAAGACATTCACAATTTCCATCTTTAAAATTAGTAAAAAGTCCAGACTGTCTCCACTGGCTTTAACCATCTTAGAAGGGCAATGATCCATCTCCTAAGTCTTTGGATAATTATATCTTCCCTTTAAATCTTCCCCTGTAATTTCAGTTGGATACAGTGATCCTCACTTCCTCATCTAAACTGCTGTGTTAGAGTTGTCTTACTTCGCTGCAGAAGTTGCTTCATTTTGGATTGGGTGAAATGGTTCCTATTTAGAGAGTGCTGATGACAAAAGATGACAAATGTGTGAATTGAACTGTGACAGTGTCAGGAAAAAATCTGTTCTGAACAAAGCAACATAACAACCAGGAAAGTAAAAGAGTATCAGGAATGGTGAGGAAAAAAATTTTTTTTTTAATTCCATCATGGGGTAGAGGTTCTTTCCTGAATCTTGGGTAAAGGTTTTGCTATACAATTGCCTTCCCCTAGGAAAATCCCGAGAAGAGTTTGACATGGGGTTTGTCTTGCACTGAAAGTTCTGTTGGTGGCAGGATCCCTGGGCAGCTGCTCTCCTGAAAGCTCAGGGCTCAGGGCTTTCCCATCTGCTCTCCTTACATGTGTGAGAGACAGTGGGGCTTGGCCAGCTGAGCACACCAACTCTGATGCATGTCAGAGGAGTCTTTGCCAGAAGAGGTGTCAGGGCTGTGAAGGCTGGGAGGGCTGTGAAATTACCTGTGAAATTACCCTTACCTGAAATTACAGTACAAAGCAAAAGCAAAATTTTTTGTTTTGTTTTCTTGGCTTTTTTAAATGGAAGGATAAAATCAGAACAGTTCCATGTGTGTTCTAGAATAGTGCTTAGTATTCTTCATTTGAAATGGAAGCACCCAAGATGCTGCAAAATTTAAAGCACCAAACCCATGCATTTTGGGTAGAGGGACCTTCTTAGATTATGAGCTTCTTAGAGTTAGCTCACCTGAAAAAAAGAAATTATAAAAAGTAAGCAGCCCAAGCTATATGGCTGCACCTCCTGCTTCTTGCTTTGCCTCCTCTCCAAATAAATCTGATAGAAGTCACAAATAGCTTATTATAACTTATTACAATAAGTTTATTACAGCAGATTCTGCTTTGAATGTACTTTTCTTCCTGCCAAGTAAAATAGAACGTAACTTTGATTTTGGATGGTAAATCCAAGGTACTGTAAGCTGGAACACCTATTAATTAGGCAGTTATTCTGTGATGACAAGGATGACCTATTCTTTTAAGTCCTACTAAACACAACAAAAGAGGCAGAGAATTATGAACTAATGAAATAGTCTTGGCATGTGTGACCTACAGTGTAGTTCAGAAATAATCCTGTTAAATCTTTTTTCTATGGAGAATTTGTCCTCCAAAAACCAAGATGCCCCCACTTGCTTTATGCCATTTTTCTTGTCTTGGTCGCCTTTCATTTAGGTTCTGCAATAAGGCTTAGCTAATTTTTCTATTAAAAAACGTGAATTAATTAAAATTTAGAACATAAATGCCATAAAGCCATGCTGGGTTGGACCTAAGATCCAAACAGTTCAGTATTTTCTTGTAAAAGCAGTCACTAATGGAAGCTGAGGAAAAGAGGACAAATAAGAGTGAAATACAGAGTGATCCTTCTGCTGAAATGGACTCTCAGCTGCTGGCAGCCTTTACTGTATGGCTTTCCTGTGCTGGATGTTTTATCCCTGTATGGATTTCTCTTTCATAAATTAGCCTAGTGGCTTTTTAAACATGTTTATACCTTTTAACATCTTTTGGCAATTAGTGTCACAATTTCATTATGAGTTCTGTGAAGAAAGAAACTCCACTCTCAGGATTTTCTGCTGTCTGATGATTTGGTTTCCCTAGAGTGCCATGAGAAAGGTTCACCTTCAGTTGTCTTTTGCATTTGCTTTCAGTCTTCTCTTTTTCTCCCAAGTCTATTTTATTATTTTTGTCTCCTTATATGAAAAATTACCTTTTGGTAATCTTTGTTATTCTTTATACCCCTCGTGATTCTATCCCATTCTTGTTTGAAGTATGTGGAGAAAAAACACACCCTGCTCAAAGCAGTGTTACATTCTGGACTTAGACATTGATACAATGACATTTTCTGTGACGCCTTTTATTATCTCAGGAATCCCAAATATTGATTCATTATTTTTTCTCCTGCCACTGATCTGATATTCTCAAGGAGTGTTTTTCAAAGACCACACTGACAGAAGAAGGTGCCATTCTCTTTGAAAATGCTTGGGTTTGTGTTTTTGCATAGTTTCTAATGCTGTTTCAGGAGTATGTCTGGGGGAACAGCATGGCATCTATATAGTTGATCTTGCTACCTCTCCCACTTTGAGCACTGCCCAAATATTTTTTGGCTTAACTTCTATCAACCCCATCACAAAACAGAAGTACTCCACTCCTGAACCTTTTATTTTCAGGGGTGCATTACAGTAAAAGCAACTTGCTGTTGATTTCTGCAGATTTCATCTTTCCTGCAGAGCCCTGCTAAGCTGTAACAACAGAAACCTCATGTTGTAAGCTCCTCCTTACATTCAGATGCACAGCAAAAGGCTGTGTATAATTTTGAAATAACCTGGTTGCTGTTATGGAGAGCAGTAACTCGATTTTACATTCTCTTAGCTCCCCCTAGAGGGTTTTTCTCTGCTGCATTTCCCAATATCAGATTTAAACGTAAACAAATAATTTTCCTTCACTTGTTACACTCAAGAGTATAATCACCTATTGCTCTTGTTAGCATTTTCACTCCACATAGGAAAACTTAGGACACCTACCAACATGTTGGTTAGATTGCACAGGAGAACACTGAATTCTCTTTGAACCTGGAGCTACTTTAGTTCAGATTACCAACTTCTGCTGGAAGGGATGCATTACTGACATCCAGGCACCTGTTCTGATGCACCCCTCGCTGCTTGCAAGCATATGCACAAGGGCCTGGTACCCACATGCAACAGGAACTGTAGGAAGTTTTGTTTGTGCTTTGTTTCAAGTGTCTTCCTATCAAGTTCCCTCAAAAGTGCACTTCTTGCTTTCTCTTTGGGCTGTGTAATCAGTTTCACATCTCAGTGTTTCCTGGACTTCCCTGGTGTTTTCAGAACCTCTTGATGGGTCATACATGACCACACCAGATGCTACCCAGAGCAGAGTTTTCCTTCTATCCACATCTGAATCCTATTTCAAGTCCCTAAATGACAAACAAATTTTAGCTAATGATAGCAGAAATACCAGCCAAGAGTAATTTCATTGAGAGCGTTTTACACTTGAGGGTTCCAGCTCTGTTCTCTGCAAGATTGACTTGACAGTTGTCAGAGTAACAGGTGCTTCTTTATATTTTAGAAGTCTTTGACCCAACTGCAATTGTTGGCTGGAATTTATATCTCACAGTGAACTATTTGCTAGTTTATGTGTGTTGTGGACTAACTTTGAGTGAGAAAAAGGCATAACTCCCCAAATTTCTTGTTCTTGTGTATTTACCCCTAATGACAAGGCTGGTTCTAAAAACCACTGCTTAGGTGGATTAAGCAGTGTCTTTGTGATTTGCCAAAGTGGAAACATGTCTTTGCTTAAGACAGTATCACTGTCTAATCAAGCTACAGCTGCATCTGCATGCCAAGTGAAACATGCCTGTGTTATTTCTAGGTTATATCTCAGCAAGTTACAGATGAGCACTTACAGGAAGGTCGTCTCTACCCTCCATTAGTCACTATTCAGGATGTGTCACTGAAAATCGCTGTGAAGGTAAGTCACTTCAGCCTTTTGTGGCTTTTTGTCCTCCCACCATCTCTATGTAGTTTGATTTTATCACATAACACACCTTCATACAAGTTGAAGTTGCTTTACATCAATAAATATTGGACATGCAACAGTTTCAAAATTCACTGTTCCCTTTTGTTCCCATCCTTACTCTGGCCTATCAAAGTAATTACCTAGAGGGGATGCTTTTTGTTTATGACTTGGGTTTGGATCAGCAGATAATTGCCTGGTTGGCTTTTACTAGCAAATACAGAGCTGATGAGGATTGATTTTCAGTAACTGACCTAACCCCACAGTCTTCCAAGCAATTTGGCTGTCCTGGAGAGAAGAGGAAGCTTTCAAATAAAACATTTATCTCAGTTCCTCCCTCATTCTGTTTTTAGTGGGGGGTGGGTTTCAACATTTTAGGAGGTTATTTTGCTGGTCTCTGTGACCTTTTTTTTTTCTGCAATTATTGTTTTCTCTCATGGTCACCTTACTGTGAATAATTCCACTTATTCCATATTCTTTTGAAGGAATAACAAGGAACCATCATGCACCAATGCTTTCCCTAGCTTCACTCATTCTGTGTATTTCATAAAAAAAACCCCTCACAGTTCATGTCTTCTTAGGCAAGTAATAACTCTGTTCTGTAGATGCCAAAATCTTACCTAGATTCCTCAGGCAAAATCAAACTGACTGTGTGTTTGGCAGAAACACAGTGAGAAATTCCTCCTCTATTTGTGCATGTTATATAAAATACAAAAAAAAAGGAAAATGTTAGCAGATTATTGTCTCTGCCTGTTCTCTGTTGAAACTTTATTCCTGCAAATACTTACTCTGGCTCATAAAACCCAAGAGCTTTAGCAATGGCCTCTGCCTTTTCCAGGAGAGGAATATTTTATAAAAATATTTTAGAATATCAAACACTGAGTATGAATTCAGACCTTATTCAACCACAACAATTATGTGCACAGACTTGAAAATAAGCCCTTACATAAACATCCAAAGTGCTTCTTAGTCAAATTGAGTTGGGGTTCAGATTAGTCCTAGAAAAGAATTCTAAATACAGTAAATTTGGGTCTCAGCTTCTCAACAAACTAAAACATTCATGTTTTAAAGAGAGCTGAGGTAAGCAGGAAGAAGAACATCTCCCTTTTATTGGAAGGAGGAGCATTAGTCTGCCAAATACAGTTTCAAGCAGATTTTTTCAAAAAGTGCTGCTGCATAAAACCAGTCTGCCAGACCTCTTTTTCTCATAGATGAATGTCCAGTCTAAAGAGATATGTTCCTCAAGTAGGTGTTCTTCAGATGTGAGAGGCTACTTTGATGTGTTGAGTGGGCTCCAACCCTTTCTAAACTTGACTTTATTTGCAGCTGTACATGTGATGCATAATTGATTCACTGAGGCATGGTCTAGGTGAGGAAAGAGCAAGCAAATATTTGTATTTCCCCCAGCCTAGAGTTTCCCCCATCACTAGAATTAAACCTGTGCACTGTGTAGGACTATTTTTTTCTCGTGTGTTTACTTTTTTTGAAGTGTATTATTAAGCTATAGCAAATAATAAACTTCTCTAATATGCAGGGAGCTTGGTAGCTTTGAAAGAATCAGTGCTTTGAGAAGATGGTAAACCAGGGTAGTGTGATGATAGAAAAGCAGAAATTGTATCTCAGTACTTGGGGCTTGTGGAATACTTTATCCCCCACTGCACAGTAAAACCTAAGACACTGCTGTGGAAGGAGGAGCACTGTGTTTGTGACAGCAAAGACATGGAATCCTGTTCAAAGTAGCCAGAGTCAGACCCCTGTAAATAAAATCACTGGGTGCTACCTGGATCCAGGGTGACTGTCAGCACCAGAGAAGGCGACGTCTCATCTTGATTTTGAACTAAGTCCTGCTTTTAAATCCTGTTCAGTGTACTCCCATAGTTTATGAGCACTAATTAGGATTTCAATGCATCTTTCTAGATTGCAGAAGAAGCCTACAGGAACAACACTGCCTCCACCTATCCCCAGCCCAAGGACCTAGAAGCCTTCATCCGCTCTCAGGTTTACAGTACTGACTACAACAGCTTTGTGGCTGACTCCTACACCTGGCCTGAAGAAGCCATGAAAGTCAAACTGTAAATATTTAACATTTAAAGAATGAACAAAACAGCTGCAGTTAAAAAGCATTGAAATATGAAGATAATTTCTGCCTAGGAAGCCTAAGAATAGCTAGTTTTTTAAGGTGCAGAAAATTTTTCTAAATCATAGTATTTGGTTAGAAACTCAGATGGAGAAATCATGAATTATACATCAGAAAATAAAAATTAATCTGAGAAATATATTTGTGTTGTTTGGTTACTTTGATTGTTATTTTAATTGAGATATCCTACCCTATAGTTTGACAGATCTTTTTGAAATAAGTGGTTATATCTTGAGTTGTGAGTTTTGTCACAAGCATCAATGGGAACTTAAGCAGATAAATGGACAATTGAAAAATGCATGTGATGACTGTTTTATCCATTACAGGTCACCCAGTGTAATGTGCATAATTTGTGAACCTATTGTTAAAAAAACCCATAAACTTTAAACAACTGTAAGGTTAGAATATTTCATTCCAAAGAAAAACCCTATTGGTCACTCTTATGTGGAGTAATGAAAATTTTCAAACAAGAACCAAACCTGCAGAACCTTTTGTTCACATCTAATTAGAATATTTTAACATTACTAACAATAACATTTAACATTGCTAACATTTAATATTAGCTAAGGAAATGTCCTGTAAATGATTGAGGATTTCATTCCCCCACCAAGATAACGACTGTTCTGATCACTGCAATGTTTGGCCTAGAGTTCATTGAATTCCTTGAACTGCATGTTCTTGACAAAGAGGAACTTTATTTAGCTTTTTTTTAGAGGAGCTTTTTTTAGCTTTTTTATCAAAAAGCTAGGAATAGGCTTGAAAGAATTATTACTTGTTAAACAATTACCACTCTGAGAAAAATGTAATACATTTTGTGAATGCTTCTGGAAACAAAGTGTACTTGAATGGGTTTTTTACTATCTATTTCTTTCAAATCTTTACAAGTGAGACTATCTCTAGAAAACCAAGTATTAATTTTATTTGTTCAGCCCCTCAACTTTGCCACAGCTGTAGACTGCAGGTCCCAAATTCACAAAGAAGAGAGGCACTCTCTCCCTCACTGCCTAATGGAAACCTGTAAACATTTTTTGCCTCACTGGCCTTTTGGCCAGTTATGATCACACAAACAATACACTTACCATAGTGAAGGAACATACATTAATCATCATTCTGAGCAACCAGAAATACTGCCATCCTCTGCCTTTCAATATATTGCTGTTGTGAGAAGGGTACTAAAACACTTCCCTGTGTATTATTTGAAATAAAATAGTATCTGTTATTTTTGTAGTTGTCAGCTGAGTGCAGTGAAACACAGTGTTTAAACAGCTGCTGTCAAGTGGCTGGGTGTTAGATGGGATCAGCCAGACCTCTGCAGCTCAGCAGTAACTCTGCTTTTATTGCTTGGTACCCCTTTTCACATTGAGGCACTCAAGCACAACGTGGAAGGTGGTGGGCTGCTGGGCCTTTAAGGCACAGATGCTGGGGACTCTTCAGCAGAATTCTTTAACTGCATATTAAATTGATGACCTTTAAATATGATGGTGCTTTATAACTGGAACACTCCCTATCTAAATCCACATGCAGCGTGCTTCCCTGTAGGAAAATGCTGCCTAATGAACCATTAATAGCACTGCCTCTTACAAGCTGCTGGAAAACTGTCTCTCAGTACTAATTTGACATAGAAAAGATTCTTTCAGTTATTTGTATTTTTATGTAGTATTTAATATATATAGGGGTTTTTTTGCTATTGGGTATAATTTGCATGTATTTTCTTACACAATGTAGGGGAAAAGCAGAGGAAAGAGTAAGCTTTGCCTCATCTTACCCATTGTCATTTCTAAGGTGTTTGGCTTAACAGTGTAAACATAAAATGCCGTGAGTTGAGCAGATGAAAAACTGTTATTAACATAACGAGACAGACACTTTCCCACACGACATCTTTGTCTCTAAATTGAAGAGATGTGGATTTCATGGATGGGCCATGGTGGATAACACACAAAGACTTGCAGTCAGTGGTTTGATGCCCAAGTGGAGGCCAATGAGAGTGACATTCCTCAGGGGTCGGTGTTGGCAGTGGTGCTGTTGAACATCTTTGTCACAACATGGACAGTGGGGCTGAGGGCACCATCAGCCACCAGCTGAACGATGGCACTGGGCTGGGTGCTGTGGGAGACACACCAGAGGCAAGGAATGCCATCCACAGGGACTCTGACAGGCTTGACAGATGGGCCTGTGCAAACCTCATGGAGTTCAAGGTCAAGTGCAAGGTCCTGCACCCGGGTCAGGGCAATCCCAAGCACAAACACAGGCTGGGTGGGGAATGGATTGAGAGCAGCCCTGAGGAGAAGGACTGGTGGGTATTGGTCAACATGACCCAGTAATGTGGGCTTCCAGCCAAGAAAGCCAAACACATCCTGGGCTGCATCAAAATCAGCATGGCCAGCAGGTTGAGGGAGGGGATTCTCAACCTCTACTCCACTTTTGTGAGACCCCAAATGGAAAACTGCATCTAGCTCTGGGACTCCAACACAAGGACATGGACCTGCTGGAGCAAGTGCAGAGGAGGGCCACAAAAATGATCAGATGGCTGGAGCATCTCTCCTGTGAAAGCTGGCTGAGTGAATTTGGGCTGTTCAGGAAGCAGGCTTCAGGAAGACCTTAGCACCTTCCAGTACCTGAAGGGAGCCTACAAGAAGGCTGGAAAGGGACTTTTTTACAAGCACATGTAATGACAGGACAAGGGGGGATGTTTTAAACTGAAAGAGAGTAGGTGTTGTTTAGATGCTGGAAGAAATTCACACAGTGCAGTACTGATGAGGAGACAGAAGTGTGTAATTCATACCAGTGTGGAATGTTCATCGCCTTGCAAATGCTTTGAGGCATGACTCATAGAGACAAATGTCAATTTTAGTATTAGAAAATCAGTGAACACTTCTCTAAAGTATGTGGCAATTCAGAAAAAAGCTAAGATTTAACTACTTGAACCACTCTTTTCAGATGTTGAAGTTTCCCTTTTCAGAGTAGCTGTAAGACACAGTATTTCAGTGTTAGCACCCACTTTTGCTCTCCAAAATTAGAACTCCTTACACAGTTTCAATTGTCTGAAAGTTTGCCTTCAACACCAAATAAAATCTGAAAAATGTGTCCACTTTGATGCTGTTTCAGGAACTCTAGGAACTGGCCAAGATCCATGTGATAATCATTCCTCAGGCCATAATCACCATGTGCCTGAAACTGCAGGTCTTCAAAACCATGAAAGAGACGAAGGTTATCAATGCTTCCCTCCGTTTCCACATTCTCCACATGCTTGCATGAAATGTGCTTCCAGTTGGGATATCTAATAACACGCCAGAACTCTTCACAGTTTTCTCGGAGTCCCTCCACACAGATGACACCAGGTTTCCCAGTTAGGCAGAAGCCAGTCAGATTTAACTTCTTGGCACAGTCAAAAATCTTTTTCCTCAGTTCCTGCCTGTATATGTGATGGCTGTAGATCCACATGCGACGCAGCATTTCTTTAACTCTGACTTCTTTGGAAGCGCACTCTGACGAGGCCTTGCTGTTTTCCAAGAAAGGCAGGCTGTTGTCCTTCAGCCACTGCACAGCCTCACAGACACACAGATCTCCCAAATCCAAAGAGCTGATGTGAGAAGCCAGATGAGTGTTGAGCTGCAACTGTTGCTGTCTGTGCAGAGCATCTGATCTGGCAAAGAGCTGAGGAGCTACCTGAGGATACATATGAGGAAGAAGTACCTGCAATTCCACCTTTACCTTAGGAACAGAACACACACACACAAAGAAAATTAATTCTGCAGCTACTGCAGCTAGATTCTTCTTCCCTGTCAGAGACAGATTATGAAAAGATGACAGATTAATTAAGATGGCAGCATCCTAATGACTGGAATTGCTTCCCCTTTTCTTTCATCCCAATAATCCATTCCTTGTCTGCTCCTTTTCTTTTTTGCATCATGCTGTCACTTTCCCAACACTTTCCATGTTATCCAGGCTGCTCTTGTGCTGTTCACAGAACAAATGCTGTGGCTTGGGAGAAGGTACACGGTTACTCTCTAGTGCACATTCTCAGTGTTGCTACAGTGATGAACTGTTGGAGTCAAGGGCTTTTGAGAATCTTATCCCTTACCACACATACATGATTACTGAACTCAGCCTAGTTGCTGGATCTACTCCAGGAAAACAAGGCCAGGAGTTACATGAAACAGTGTTTGTGCTGGCACATGCTGTGTATAGGGACACATAGGGCAGGGCTGTTGGAACTAGATGATCTTTAAGGTTGCTCCCCACCCAAACCATTCTATGATTCTGTGCACTGCCATTATTTTAAGCAAGTGTTCACTGTAGAGAGGAAGCGTTCTCAGAACTATAGGGGATAAAAAGAACTATGTGCATTTTAGGTCAGGGAGACCTCTAGTTTATCTGTCTGATCTCCTATGAACCTTGGGTTGTTGAATTTCTCTTGATTATTCCTACAGTGCCTTAAAATGGAACATCATGGCTCTCTGGAAGCTGAACCCTGCCTCTGGTTCAAGAGCAGGAAAGGATTTAGGTGTCCTCAGTGCTTCAAGCTCCTGTGGACCATTAGGGGGTACTCCCTACAGTGTACAGTCATATGATTAGTCCTGCAGAGAGAAGTGAATCATGAAATGACTAATTATCTTTCCAAGTTCCTTGACAATCTGCCATGGAAAAAACTCCTACACAAGCCCTCCCTACACAGTTCATAAAACATCTCTCTGAAGGCTGGTGAAAGGGTGCATTTTAGAAAGATACCTAAGCTTGTACCTAAAGTTTCCAAAAAATCATGAGGCCACCTTGTTACCCAGTAAATTGTTCTAATGTTTAATTATCCTAGTTCTGAGGAACATGGCTTCTAGGCTGACTTTGTCTGTTCTCAATTTCTAGTCATTGCATTAGTATGCACTCAGACCTATGTTCTCTGTGCAAGTATTTACATCACTTATTTGTCATATGTAGCCCTTTCTTCAATTGGATAAACTACTGTAACTCCTTATACTGCAAGTTTGGTTTCTCTGCTCATAGGCTGGTTCTGTTTTAGTGTTTCTGTGACTCCTCTTAATTGTGTTCTGCCATTTGGGGCTATTTTTACATTGCTGTATTTCAAATGCAGATCACTGAACGTTAGCAGCAGCCAAGACTTTTTTTGTTACTCCTGACTTTTGAAACAGCAACCAAAAATGAGGTGGTTTTTTTTACCCCCTTTTTTCAGGGCAGCGTTTTTAAATGTGTGCAGAAGGAGTGAAGAAAACAACACCCATGAACAGGTCTCACCTTGGCCTCCCCTACATCCAGAGCAATGCGATATTCCAGCTGCGGGGGCAGCGCTCCATCAGCGTTCCTTAGGTAGCGCTGGATGCTGGGCACGGCGTCCTCATCCAGACTGAACTCTCCTCTTTTGGGAAACATCGAAAGGAGCATTTCCACTTCCAGCAGCTGGAGCTCCAGGCATTCTTTTACCGTGACAGCCATGGCAGTGCTCTCCACGCACGCCTGCAACGAGAGGGCTGGAGTCAAGCCCCGGGGTTTAGCACCACAAGGAAGCCCCGCGAATCCTTAAGGGCAGAATTGGATTAAACACGCTCCACCTGGGCAGGGCTGCGACCCTGGTGCCGCCCAGAGCCAGGCGGAGCCTTGCGGGCCCTGCCGGCCTCAGGGATGGAAAAAGAGCATAGAATGGAGCCCCGCGTGGGCGTGCGTGGGCAGTGACACATTATTTATGTTATTTATCAGCAAATGCACCCGGGGTTGTCCGCGTGTCGCGGTTCCAGCCCAGCGGGCAGCCCAAGCCATGCACAGCCGCTTCCCCCATCGGCGGATCGCGACAGAATGGGAAGGGTGGAAGAAAACTCGTGGGCTGAGATAAAGACAGTTTAATTGGCAATGCAAAAGCCGCGCACACAAGCGAAACAAAACAAGCAATGAATTCCCAGCTTCCCATGGGCAGGCGGGTGTTCAGGGATCTCCAGGAGAGCCGGGCCCCATCACGGGTCACAGTGACTTGGGAAGAAAAGCGTCATCACTAAAAATGCCCCCCCACTTTATATCGTGAGCACGATGTCACACGGTCTGGAACGTCCCGTTGGCCAGTTCGGGTCACCTGTCCCGGCTGTGTCTCCTCCCAGCCTCCCAGGCACCCCCAGCCTCCTCCCCAGCGTGGCAGCCGGAAAAGCAGAAAACGTCTTGGTTCTGTGCCAGCCCTGCGCGGCAACAGCAAAATCATTTCTATTATCGCCATGGCTGTGTTCAGCACAAAACCAAACGCAGCC